>JAVKPL010012904.1:0-65786 GCA_032173675.1 Gastrolobium villosum | reverse complement strand
ATTTCGGCATAAAATTCTTGAATGACAGTGATGTTAGCTACATTCTGGGGGTGTAAGTAAAATTGCTCCCACTTTTGAGTGTGTACCACTTCATAGACATATGAAGGGTAAGAGTTATGTCCCTCAAATCCCTTATCAGGGATTGGTTCTCTCAGTCTCATTATCTCTTCAATACAAAATAGAAACCAAAAGGAGCTTAAATGGTGGGAGGGTCAGAGAGGGATATTGAAATTTTAGCTTTTTCAATTCCTTCCCCCAAATAATTTTTTAATCTCTGACCATTAACAGTGAATTTGGTCCCATCTTTCTCATTTGAAATATCCACTGCACCATGCAAATGGACTTTGGTAACCTTGAATGGACCAGACCATCTAGACTTCAATTTTCCTGGGAAAAATTTCAGTCTAGAATTAAACAGCAACACTTGTTGCCCCACAGCAAACTGCCTATCTAAGATTTGCTTATCATGCCATCTCTTCATTTGTTCTTTGTATAACTTAGCATTTTCATAAGCATTTAATCTGAATTCATCCATTTCATTCAGCTGGAGAATTCTCTTTTCCCCTGAGGCAGTAGCATCAACATTCAGTTGAGTAGTAGCCCAATATGCTTTATATTCCAGCTCTAGAGGTAAGTGACAATTTTTACCAAATATCAACTTATAAGGGGAACAACCCAAGGGTGTTCTATAAGCTGTCCTATAAGCCCATAGGGAATCATCTAATTTCAAGGACCAATCTTTCAGAGAAGGATTTACCACATTTTCAAGAATCCTTTTCACCTCTCTATTTGTAACTTCTACTTGCCCACTCGTTTGTGGATGGTAGGCAGTAGAGACTCTATGCTTAACTCCATATTTGGCTAATAGAGCTTCAAATTGTCTACTAGCAAAATGCTTACCTCCATCACTTATAATGGCTCTAGGAGTTCCAAATCGGGTAAAAATATTCTTTTTCAAGAATTTGATTACCACTTTTGAATCATTTGTGGGTAAAGCAGCAGCTTCTACCCATTTGGAAACATAGTCTACAACCACCAATATATATTGGTTACCAAAAGAAGGAGGGAAAGGACCCATAAAATCTATGCCCCAGACATCAAAGATTTCAATTTCCAAAATTGGTTTCAAAGGCATCTCATGCCTTCTAGAAACATTACCAGTCCTTTGACATCTGTCACATTTGTGGACATACAGATTGGCATCTTTAAATAAGGTGGGCCAATAAAAACCAGATTGCAGCACCTTTGCTGCTGTCGTCATACCACCAAAATGACCACCATATGGTGAATCATGGCACTGCTGTAAAATTTCTTCCTTTTCTTCCTCCACTACACATCTCCTAATGATTTGATCAATATATTTTTTAAACATGTAAGGTTCATCCCACAGATAAAACCTACTCTCATGCACCAACTTTTTCCTTTGTTGGTAACTCAACTCTTTAGGCAATACCCCACTAACTAAATAGTTAGCCAAATCAGCATACCATGGGGTTGTTTTTGTGGCTACTACAAATAGCTGCTCATCAGGAAAAGTCTCCCTAATAGCTTGCTCAACTTTCACCTTGTCAGTTTGTCCTTCATTAAGCCTAGACAAGTGATCAGCCACTTGATTTTCAGTCCCTTTCCTATCTTTAATCTCCATATCAAACTCTTGAAGGAGAAGGACCCACCTAATTAATCTAGGTTTGGAATCTTTCTTTTCCACCAAATACTTTATGGCAGAATGGTCAGTATACACAGTGACCTTGGTGCCAACCAGATAAGATCTGAATTTGTCAAAGGCAAATACCACAGCTAACAATTCCTTTTCAGTTACTGTATAGTTCAATTGGGCTCCATTTAAGGTACGGCTGGCATAATAAATAGAGTGGAAAACTCTATTTTTCCTTTGTCCTAAAACAGCTCCTACTGCCCAGTCACTTGCAACACACATTAACTCAAAAGGCAGTGACCAGTCAGGAGCTATGATGATGGGAGCAGAAATCAATTTCTGTTTTAGCTCCTCGAAAGCTTTTAAACAAGCCTCATCAAAATGAAAAGGAGTGTTGATTTCCAATAGATGACTAAGAGGTTTAGAAATTTTTGAAAAATCTTTGATGAACCTCCTATAGAATCCAGCATGTCCAAGGAAAGACCTTATCCCTTTAATGTTAACAGGGGGTGGTAATTTCTCAATTTGGTCTATTTTGGCTTTATCAACCTCTAATCCAGCTTTGGAGATCCTATGCCCTAACACAATACCTTCCTTTACCATAAAATGGCACTTTTCCCAATTTAAGACAAGATTTGTCTCTTCACATCTCTCAAGAACTTTTCCCAAATTGACGAGGCACTCCTCATAAGAATCCCCAAATACACTGAAATCATCCATGAAGACTTCTACAAACTGTTCTATCATATCAGTAAAAATGGCCATCATGCACCTTTGAAAGGTGGCTGGTGCATTGCACAGCCCAAAGGGCATTCTCCTAAAGGCAAAAATGCCATAGGGGCAGGTAAATGTAGTCTTTGGCTGGTCCTCAGGAGCTAAGGCTATTTGATTGTAACCTGAATAGCCATCTAGAAAACAGTAATACTCTTTACCAGCCAATCTATCCAGCATTTGGTCTATAAAAGGCAAGGGAAAATGGTCCTTTCTAGTGGCTTTGTTGAGTTTTCTGTAGTCCATACAGATCCTCCAGCCAGTAACAGTCCTAGTGGGTATTAATTCTTTTTTTTCATTTTCTACAACAGTGATCCCACCCTTTTTAGGAACACATTGCACTGGGCTGACCCAATTACTGTCAGAAACGGGATATATGATCCCAGCATCCAGCCACTTAATGATCTCTTTTTTTACAACCTCCTTCATAATTGGGTTAAGTCTCCTTTGTTGTTCTCCGGAGCTGCTGGTTGGGTCAGTGAAAAGGATTTTATGCATACAATAAGAAGGATTAATGCCTTTTATGTCTGCTAAAGACCAACCTATAGCTTTCTTAAATTTTTTTAAAACAGCCAATAGTTGTTCTTCCTCAGAAACAGTGAGCAGGTTGGACACTATAACAGGCAAAGTGTCTTTTTCTCCTAAATAAGCATACCTAAGATGATTAGGCAGAGGCTTGAGCTCTAACACAGGTGGTTCTTCAATTGAGGGTTTGGGAATCTTTAACCCTCTCTTGGCAAGTTCTAAAGACTCAAAAATTTTATTCTTCCAAACCACATCAGTTCTAGAATTTAACCACTTAACCACTTCCTCTGAATCATCTTGACTGATTTCTAGATCTTCAAAACCAGATTTTCTTGAAGAGTCTAATGTAGACTCTTGTATGAATTTATCTTTGACTACATAGTCAATGATGTCCAGCCTTGCACAATCCTCAATATCCCTTGGATATTTCATGGCCTTCAGGATATTGAACTTAACTTGCTCTCCATTCACATTCATTGCTAATTCTCCCTCTTTAACATCTATAACAGCCCCACCAGTGGCTAAGAAAGCCCTTCCCAAAATAATTGGAACCTCTCGGTCTTCCTCATAATCCAAAATAATAAAGTCAGCAGGTAGAATGAATTTATCTACCTTTACCAAGACATTCTCAATTTTTCCTTCAGGATAAACTAGGGACCTATCAGCCAACTGTAAAGTGACAGTGGTGGGATTAGGTTCTCCTACCTTCAACTTTTTGTACACACTCAAAGGCATCAAATTGATACTAGCACCTAAATCACACAATGCCCTGCCTATGTAATGGTCCCCTATGGTACATGGAATTGTAAAACTTCCAGGATCTCCTAGTTTAGGAGGTATCTTGCTAAGCAGATATTGACTGCTCTCTTGTGTAAGAGCAACAGTCTCAAACTCTTCTAGCCTCCTTTTTCTTGAAAGAATTTCTTTCATAAATTTCACATAAGTGGGCATTTGTTCTAATGCATCCACAAATGGAATGTTGACATGCAACTGTTTCAGGAGGTCTAGAAATTTCCTAAACTGAGTGTCTTGCTTCTGTTTTTGTAACCTTTGAGGAAAGGGTGGTGGAGGTCTTTTTGAGGCAACTGGAGTTTCCACAATTGGCTTAGGTGATTGATCCTGCTGAACAGATTTTTCTATTAGAATATCCCCTAAAGATGGTTCAGGTTGAGTCTGAATCACTGGTTCAAACAGACTAGGTACAGGATCAATAAGAACAGCTCCTTGAGAACTGTCCTGGGCATCATTTGGGTGAACAGATTCAGAAGTCATTTCTTTCTTTTTCTGAGATTTTTCAGCTTCTCTTTTTTTTAATGTGGAAGGCCTAACCATAGCTTCTGGTTGATTTACAGATCTACCATTCCTAAGTTCTATCATGTGACATTGTTCCTTATTTTTCTTAGGCTCTTCAGTGTTGCTAGGCAAAGCACCAAGAGGTCTGCCATTCAGAGTATTTGCTAAATGACCTAATTGAGACTCTAAATTCCTCAAAGATGCAGGAATACTTTGCACTACAGCTTCCAAGCTGTTTTGCTTAGTTTCATTCTTTGCTAAGTATTCCCTTAATAAAGCTTCCAGGGAAGAGGTTGAAGAAGGAATGGCTTCACCAGTTTGGGATTGAGGGAATGGGACAGAGGTTTGAGCAGGAGTTGGCATGTGCATTTGTTGGAAATTTTGTTGGGGAAAGGGTGGTCTGGGTGGAGCATTAGAAGGCCCAGCTTGCTGTCCTTGCCCTTGAAAGTATTGAGGCTGCTGGTTCTGCGTCCAACTTTGATTAAAATTGTTAGAAAAATTATTTTGGTTCCTATTTTGGTTCCCCACATAATATACAGATTCAGGATTGGATGGGCAGTTTTCAAACATGTGAAGCCCTCCACAAAAAACACACGTTTCACCTGTGTTCACTGCATTAACTTGGGGTACTGGGCTTTGAGGTTGAGACAATCTTGCCTCAATGGCTTGACCTTGATTTTTCACTAAAGTTGTTAGTGCATCAAACTTGGCTGAAAGAACAGTTACAGTGTCAAGCTCATGTGAACCAGCTACTCTTCTTGACTGATTTCTATCCTCAGGCCATTGAGCATAATTTTGAGTCATTTGTTCCAATAACTCATGGGCTTGGTTAAAGGACATTGACATAAACATGCCATTAGCAGCAGAATTTGCTAAGGCTCTGTTTTGGGTATTTAGGCTGTTGTAAAAAGTTTGCAACACTGCCCAAGGTGGCAAGCCATGGTTAGGACATTGCTTAAGAAGGATTTTAAATCTCTCCCAGACATCTACAAGGGTCTCTCCATCTTTTTGCATGAAATTAGTGATGTCACATCTGATTTGCACTATTTTATTAGAAGGGAAAAATTTCATAATGAATTTTTCAGCCAGAGAATGCCAATCTGTTATGGAATTGGATGGAAGGGAGTTCAACCACTCTTTGGCTTTATCAACCAAAGAGTGAGGGAAAAGCTTCAATCTCAGCACATCATCTGAGACATTTGGAATCCTAAAAGTGTTAGCCACCTCTAGGAAATTCCTAAGGTGCTTGTGTGGATCATCCATCAAATGTCCATGGAATTGCCCCATATTTTGAAGCATAGTGAACATTACAGGTTCAAGCTTAAAGGGCATTCCATTGATAGGTTGGGCAATACTAGGATCTAATTCATCTAAGACTGGTATGATAAAGTCCATCATGGACCTATCATTGTCATTTATGAGCTGATTCTGGATCCTCTTAGGTCCTTCCTCATTTCCCTCTCCTTCATTTTCCATTTCTTCAAACTCAGGGTTTGGAATGTTCCTATTAGCTCTCTGGGCTCTTCTCCTAAGCCTAAAATTTCTCTCTGGTTCAGGGTCGAATGCTACTAAGAAAGGGTGTGGAGTTGCACTCATGCACCCTTTTCAAACTAAAAAGAAAAACAAACAAGCAAACAAACAAACAAGAACCTGCAAACAGAAAAGTCCCAAACAGTTTATGATCAAACAGATGTAATAAGCAGGAACTACCACAAACAGAATCAAATCTACAAAAAAATAGAAACAACTACTAAATAAGAATCCAAATGACTAAACTGAAAATAGCAAACAGAAATTATGCTGAAATAGCAATCACCAATAGAAAATTGATCAGAAAAATACTTCGATCCCCGGCAACGGCGCCAAAAACTTGTTGGTAATTTGCTACAATGTGCAAATACACGCGCAAGCATACGCGACAACAAGTAATATAGGGCTTTTATGAGTCCCAAATATCGTTCCCTCAAGGATCTATTGCAAATTTCTAACTTAACTAATTAGTGATTGTTAATCAGCACACAATTTAAAAATAAAATCAAATTAAAGAAAATGATTGGGAGTTTAGTTATAAACAGATAAAAATTTAAATGCCACTGATTTTTCTTTTTGTATAAAGGAATTAGTATCTAAAAATTTAAGAAGGTTATGGTGAATCTTTACTGAAAATGCTTCTGAAATGTATAGAAAAATTTGTGAAGAAAAATAGGTTGAGTTTCAGTACCCCTTCCCCACAGCCTTCAAATGAATGCTAAAACAGTTTCTTAAAATCAATTCCCATGTGTTGAACCCTCTCTTGCTGCTTTTAATCTCTTAAAAACATTATTATCATTTACCATCAATTTACACATCTCTGTGCTAAAAGAAGGAATGAACATTAAATCCAATCAACACATCATGGAGGCTGTTCTCATCTCTGAGTAACATCCCTTGAGAATTTTCACCCTCAAGTCCATGTGTCCAACATAGTTCTGGCTTTAGTCATTTCTCAATGACTAAATCCTGGAGTATTATCCTATAATCAGGCCTTAAAAATAGGATAAGTGAAATTTAACACAACGTTGAACAAAATGAAAAACAATATTAAGCAACTGAGATTTACACACATTCAAGACTGTGGTTCGGGTACCTACACCCAACCTTAATGAAATTAGCTCATACCCATAAGGGTTAAGCTAAACACTACAACTAAATGTTCAAATTAAAACTAGAAACGCAGAAATCAAAGGTGCAGCAAGAGTCCTAACGACCGGACAACCTCACTGCTGCACCAACAAGTTTAGCACAAGAATATGCATTACAGAGAGTAAAAACAGAATGAAATGTCTAAGGAGAATTCAGAAAATGATAGATGAAGAAAAAGGGTCTGTCCTCACATTCACTGTTCTTCTACTATTTATAACACCTTCCTCGCACATGCATGGGTTGTGGGCCCTCTCCTTGCAGCCTCCACGTATTGCTTCCTTGCTGCAGGTCGCTCAATCAACTTTTTGCTCCACGATTTCACAAGGGATTCACCCAACAGCTTTTCTTTCCACGATCGTACTGACCTCCACGTCACTATTCGGTTAGGAATAAGCTTCTAGAACGAAGGTCAAGTGAACCGCTTACTAGAACAAGGGTTTTTTTACGGATGGTTCAGAAGAATGAGTTCAGAGGTGGGGTTGTGGCTGTGGGAGAGGAAGGGCATGGAGAGGCTGCTAGGGTTCTGGCTCTTTTTCTTCTTTCACGAATGCCTCCTGCCCACTTCCCTTCTCCTTTCTTATTTTTTTCTTTTTGTGAGTTGGGTTTGGCTGTGGGCTTCGCATAAGCCCAGCCCACCTCCAACTTTTTCTTTCTTTTGGGCTTTTCAAAGTTCAGCCCACTTCTTTGTCTTTTTTCTTTCTTTTTTTCTTGAACAGAGTTAGCAATTTGGGCCTGCAAACTACACAATCAGCCCATTAGCACTTAAACTCAGAATCTTTCATTTCTATGTAAAATTTTGGGTTTATATTAATAAAAGATATCCATTTAATTGCCATTTTAATATCAACACACATGTTCTAAGTCACAAATCATGAACTTATCAATAACTTAACGTTGTGTAATGTCAAACACACCTAGAAATGCATGCTTTAGGGTCTTTAATCGGTAAAAACCCAACCTTGGAATGATATCTTCACGAAAATGCAGAACTGCATTCTGTCGTGAAATATCCGGATATTTGTCGAACAGATATCCGGATATTGATATCCGGATATGGTATCCAGATATCGATATCCGGATATGGGGATCCGGATATCCGGATATTGAATATCCGGATATGGTCAGTGTGATATCATGATATTGCATATCTGGATATGCCCCGAGGAATATCCGGATATTCTGGGATTTCGAAGAACAGTAGCTTTACTGTTCATACAGTAGGCTATTGTGGGTTTGTGGACCCTAGATTAAGGAAGTTGAACTTCTGTAATTAATGGACCAAGTCAGAATCGTGTGATTAAGGGCTTGTGGCTTTGTTAGAAGCCTTAAGACGTAAAACGTAAAGGAAATGCGTTGTCTTTATATTGTATGCTTGAGATGCGTGTATATTGATATGTTAATGGTCCATAACAGATTGTGATACTGCTGTGTTTAGACTGTGAGAGTGGTTGGACTCTTGGCTTGGATTGATTACTTGCAAGGTAAGCTTTCGTGTCCTCGGTTTAGCCATGTTGTGGTTCCACCATGTCCCATGGGGAGATGGTTATATGCATGTTGTGTTTCATGCTTTGATGTTTTGGAAATGTTGTTGAGCTATTATATGCAATGTGCTTTTATGATATGCATGTGATGTCCACCTATACGGTAAGCCTGAATATATAGTACATACAAGATGGTGAGGTTGTGGGTGAGGTGCAAGCGGTGTTCCTTGTACTCATGTAGGTATAGACGCATTCCTACATTTCTCTGGCCAGTAGATAGCGATAAACACACATGTCATAGATATATGTTGCACTGCATAGTTTTGGAACTGATATTGAATTACTGCTTTTAGAACTTATATTGCACATGTAAGTGAGCTTGGGGTGGAAGATCCTTGAGGACCCCTTGTCTTACTGAGATTTCTTTGATTAGAGATTTCACCCCACGTTTGGGGACGCTTATTTCAGGTTCAGGTAATGTTGAGGCCTCAGGTGGCAAGAGGCCAGAGTTGAGTTAGATAGTGTTGACTTATATGTTGATTGTGCCTGTTGATGATGTGCTGTTAGCTTCATTTATGTTTATGGAGTTTTATGTTGAGACTTGGATGGCTATGTTGTTTATTTGGTGAGCATGGGGTTTGTCTATGCCACATGGATTGTTATTGTCTTTTATTTTAAGTTGTAATTAAAGTATCAGGATTTGACCGGGCTATGTGTTGTAGTTCTGTGGCATTTTAGATACACACTTATATCTATATATGAGGTATTTCAGTTAGTTATCTTGCAATCTTCATACAGACATTGTTTTTTATGAAATTGATTAAGTAATCAAGTTGGCTAATTGAATGACGTCATAATTGAATTAAAGAAAAAGAATATACCGCATTTTAATTAAGTGTGGCTTAATACGATGTAATGTTAACAATCCGGGTTAACACGGGGTGTTACATTTTATGGTATCAGAGCACTTTCTAGGGAAAAGCCTGTATGTATTGCAATAACTTAGGATGTTTCTTTGCGTGTCTACTTTGTGTTCTCTCTGATTGGTGTGTGTTATGATAATGCATATGTGACCACATGGCGTGGGCCTGATCAACTCATTCTTTGTGTAACTTGTGCAGAGTCATGGTGCCACCAAGGAGGAACCCTAGTACGAGTGAGGATCAATCAGATCCTATCCTGGCTGCATTAGGTGAGATGCAGGCGGCCCGACTAGCCGACCAGGAGGCCACGAGGTTGGCAAACCAGGCGATGCTGGACGCTATCAGAGAGGCGAACCGGCGAGCCACTGAGGTTCTGGAGGAGAACCGGATGGCCAACATGACAATGATGAGGGTCATGTTGGAGGAGTTGAGGGCTGGTCCTGCTGCTGGCCAGTGTCCTCCACCACCTCCACCGCCGCCACCGCCTCTACCTCCACCTAGTCAGCAGGAGAACACCCAGAGTCAGATGGGTGAGGGTAGTCATTTGACGGGGGCCTTGCAAACCATTCCCGTATTTGCTGAGGATCGTGACGTTATCGACTGTTGGCTGAATGCTTTCCGCAAGCATAAGCCACCTTCTTTTGATGGATCTTATGATCCCATTGCTGCTGCTAGATGGCTTCAGGCGTTAGACAAGATCTTCCGGATCATGCAGTGTACCGATCCGCAGAAGCTGATGTTTGCCACTTACATGCTGGAGGGCGAGGCCCATGAGTGGTGGACCAACATTTCTCACATCTACGAGATGCAGGGCCGTGTGATGATGTGGACGTTCTTTGAGGAGTGTTTTCTGGGGCAGTACTTTCCATATGACTCTCAGGAGAGGAAGCAGTGAGAGTTTGACCGATTGGTGCAGGGCTCGTTGTCTGTGGACGAGTACCTGGCCAAGTTTAATGAGCTGGTCAATTTTACTCATTTCCGTATGGCGAGGCCGACCCCTGTTTTTCTTGCTGCTAAGTTCCGGAGGGGACTTAATGAGGACATTGCTGGACATCTTGCTGGTTCTGCTTCGAGAGACTTCGGAGCTTTAGTACAGCAGTGCCGCGACATTTAGGACTACTGCCGTGCGTGTCAGGCCAAGAAGGCCAAGATTGAGATGCCACAGGGTACCGGCGGTTCCGCTCCCTGGAGGGACAGGAAGTTTGCAAACAAGGGCAAGGGCAAACAGTTGGCGGCTAAGCAAGCGCCAAATCAGTTCAAAAAGACTTCTATTCAGGGGAGCGCAGCTAGACCTCCTGCTCCCAGATGCTCGGGATGTGGGAAGTCACACTTTGGGCCGTGTTCTACCGGACAGTTGATATGCTTCCAGTGTGGCAAGGAGGGCCACTACTCCAGAGATTGCCCGACGGCGAGAGTTGCTGCGGTGCAGGCTGTGCCATTGCAGATGGTTCCTACTAGGGCACCAGTCGTGCCACCTACTACGTGGCGAGTGTACACACTTGATCGTCAGCAGTCAGACAGAGCTCCGAACCTGGTCAGAGGTACTGTTACCATTGGTGGTTCAGCTGTTGATGTGCTTTTTGATTCCGGGGCAACGCACTCTTTTGTTGCTACCCCTATTGCTGTGGGGCTTGAGTTGCCCAGTGATGTGTTTTCTCCACCGATGCGGGTGACCACCGCCACCGGAGAAAAATGTTTGACCTCCACTGTTTATCGCAATGTAGCGTTTCAGTGGGATGGCCGTGACTTCTCGGTAGATCTGATAGGATTGTCGATGGCCAACTTGGAGATTATTCTGGGCATGGATTGGTTGTCCAGAAACTGTGCATTGATTGATTGCTGTGCCAAGAAAGTGGTGATGTCTCCGGGTGGGTCCACAGCCAGTTCCTCACCGTTCATTTCAGTCCTGCAGGCGAGGAGGGCCTTGAGAGCAGGGGCATTTGGCTATGTGATGTTGGGAGGTTTGGTGAGTGGGACACAGGAGGATCTCACTGGCATTCCTGTGGTGAGGGAATTCCTCGAGGTGTTTCCCGAGGAGATTCCTGAGTTTCCACCACAGAGGGAGATAGAGTTCTCCATTGATTTATTGCCTGGTGTGGGGCCTATCTCATTAGCTCCATACCAGATATCGCCACCGGAGTTGGCAGAGCTGAAGAAGCATATTGAGGAGCTTTCAGCAAAGGATTTCATTCGGCCGAGTGTGTCTCCCTGGGGAGCACCGGTCATTTTTGTGAAAAAGAAAGATGGGACCATGCGGTTGTGCACCGACTACAGACAGTTGAACAAGGTGACAATCAAGAATAAGTATCCCCTTCCACGCATTGATGATTTGCTGGATCAGCTCAGGGGTGCTTGCGTGTATTCCAAGATTGATCTCCGGTCCGGTTATCATCAGATACGGGTTAAGGCGGAGGATGTCCCAAAGACAGCGTTTCGCTCGAGGTACGGGCATTATGAATATTTGGTGATCCCGTTTGGACTCACCAATGCACCCGCAGTGTTCATGGACTACATGAACAGGATCTTCCAGCCGTACCTGGATCAGTTTGTGATCGTCTTCATCGACGACATCTTGATTTACTCCAAGACATAGGAGGAGCATGCTGAGCACTTGAAGATTGTTTTGTAAGTGTTGAAAGAGAAAAAGCTGTATGCTAAGCCGTCAAAATGTGAGTTTTGGCTCAAAGCGGTGAAATTTCCGGGTCATGTGATTTCTGCTGATGGAGTCGCAGTTGATCCTAACAAGATTGAGGCCGTAATGGATTGGGAGAGGCCCAAGACGGTTACAGAAGTGAGAAGCTTCTTGGGTTTGGCAGGGTACTACAGGAGATTCATAGAGGGATTCTCCAAGATGGTGTTACCGATGACTCGCCTTACCCGAAAGGAGACTCCATTCGTGTGGACACATGAGTGTGAGGAGTGTTTCCAGGAGTTGAAGGAGAGACTGACTACTGCTCCTGTGTTAGTCCTTCCCGATCTTGTGGAGCAGTTTGAGTTATACTGCGATGCCTCTGGTAAAGGGCTAGGCTGTGTGTTGATGCAGAAAGGGAAAACTGTTGCTTATGCTTCAAGACAGTTGAAACCTCATGAGGAGAACTACCCGACTCACGACTTGGAGTTGGCAGCCATTGTTTTTGCTTTCAAGATATGGAGGCATTACCTGTTTGGCATGAAGTTTGCTGTATTCAGTGACCACAAGAGCCTGAAATATCTGTTTGACCAGAAGGAGTTGAATATGAGACAACGGAGATGGATGGAGTTCTTGAAGGACTACGATTTTGAGCTGAGGTACCATCCTGGCAAGGCCAATGTGGTAGCCGATGCTTTGAGTCTGAAATCCGTGAACTTATCCAGCTTGATGATGAGAGACTACGAGGTGATCGAAGAGTTCAGAGACTTGAGAGTGAACTCCTTGTTTGGGGGCGCACTGCTTGAGATGGAAACAACAGAAGTGATTAATGAGCTGATGGAAAAGATTAAAGAGGCGCAAGTGCAAAGAGAGTGCCTTGACTATGTGAAGAACCAGGACGGTGTGTCTTGGAATGAGGATGGTTTGTTGCTGTTCCAGAAGAGGATTGTTATCCCTCGAGGGCCATTGACCGAGGAGGTTATGGCAGAGGCTCATAAGGGCCAGTTTACTATCCACCCTGGTGCGACAAAAATGTATCAGGACTTAAAGAGGAATTTTTTGTGGCCGGGCATGAAGAAGGACATAGCGGTCTACGTGTCCAAATGCCTTATTTGTCAGAAAGTGAAGATCGAGCACCAGAAACTGTCTGGTAAGCTTCAACCTCTTGAGATTCCACAATGGAAATGGGAGAGTATTTCCATGGACTTCGTGGTGGGATTGCCGAAGACTCAGACTGGTTGTGACTCTATCTGGGTCATTGTGGACAGATTGACCAAGTCTGCCCACTTTCTTCCAGTGAAGGTGAGCTTCACTACAGAGCAGTTGGCCAAGCTATATGTCCGCGAGATTGTGAGGCTTCACGGGGTGCCCGAGAGTATCATCAGTGATAAGGACCCGAAGTTCACATCTCGGTTCTGGGAGGCGCTGCAGGAGGCTTTTGGTACGCAGTTGAGATTGAGTACCGCCTATCACCCTCAGACTGACGGACAGACTGAGCGGACCATCCAGACATTGGAGGACATGCTGAGAGCTTGCACGTTGGAGCAGGGTTCTGCATGGGATAGGTACCTTCCGTTGGTAGAATTCTCGTACAACAACAGTTTTCATGTTAGTCTGGGCATGGCACCCTACGAGGCGCTGTATGGTAGGAGGTGTCGGACTCCTACTTGTTGGTCCGAGGTTGGAGATAAAGAGCTTTTTGGCTTGGACTTTGTCCAAGATACTACCCAGCAGATCCAGATGATCAGGGAAAAGTTGAAGCAGACGCAGAATCGCCAGAAAAGCTACTATGATGTCAAGCATCGTCCACTGGAGTTCAGTGAGGGTGAGCACGTGTTCGTGAGACTTTCACCTGTCACCGGTGTTGGACGGGCACTCGGAGTGAGGAAGTTGAGCCCGCGATTCATTGGGCCCTACCAGATCCTTGGTAGAGTAGGACCTGTTGCCTATCGACTTGCCTTACCTCCGAACCGAGCCAACATCCATGACGTGTTTCACGTGTCTCAACTTCGGAGATACATAGCAGATCCTTCGCAAGTGGTGCAGCCGGATGATGTGGAGGTGAACCTAAAGACTCCCGTCGGACCACTCAAGATTCTCGATCGAAGCGATAAACAGCTTAGAAGCAAGATCATTCTGATGGTCAAGGTGCAGTGGACTGGGCGTAGTCCCGAGGAGTGCACGTGGGAGCGAGAGGATGAGCTTCTCCGACAGTATCCTGACTTTCGAGACATGTATGTTTCTGATTTTGAGGACAAAATCCTTAAAACGGTGGGGTGAATGTAAGAACCCGCACCGTTAATTAAGGTGATTAGTGAATTAATTATGATAATTAGGAAATGATTCCATAATTGACCTTAATAATTATTATTGGGCTTAACTAATTATATTGAGTGAGTAAAAATGCTGAAAGTCGCTTTTCGGAAGAAATGCGCAGATACCGGTTCTGCTACCCGGTATAAATGCGTACCGGAAAAGTATCCCGGAAAAATATAACGAATGCATGATAATTACTAGAATATTATGTAGGACTTGTAAAACAAGTTTCAAGTCAAAATAATGAAATTTGATGCCAGAACTGATACTGGCTATGGAAAAGCGCGTACCGGAAAGGTGCTCCAAAAAATAAAATAAAAATATGAAAAATCTTAGAAAAATGTGTAGGTCTAGATTCCAAAGTTTGGGATCAAGATCTTTTGCGTAGCTATTAAGGCTAATATTGCGCGTTATGGCTTAAATGCCTATATATACTAACATTAAGAGGGCACAAAACCCTAGGCAGCCTCTATCCTACGTAAACCTTGGTTGGCTGAATTGGAGCTACTGTTCCATTGCCTTCTCCTTCATCTTCTCTTGAGCTTGTGATCACCTTCTTCACCATTCCTTCTCCTAAACAACTAGAGTGTTTCTTGTGTGAATGAAGTGCAACCTTTTCTGGGTTGAGGTGCTGGTTGAGGGGTGTTTAGTGGGCTGTGATATTGTCTCCCTTGTTGTGAGCTATTGTTCATGCCATTGGAGGCTTCAAGAAGCCACCTTTGTGAAGAAAAGAACCATCTTGGGGTGCCATTTTCGTGCACAGTGTGGTGGCTGACTTTGGAGCTGTTGAGTGAGCTCCAAGAGCCATTGTTGCTCTGTTTTAAGCTTTGGTAAGTGCATCAACCTTTGAACTTGTGTTTTGATGCTTAAAAATGGAACCTTGATGCATGTATTTAACTAAGTTGATAACTTAAGGGTGGGGTAGGTTAAACACACCTTGAAATGCATGTTTAAGTGTCTATAATCGGTTAAAAGTGGGATCTTTGGAGTGGATATTCACGAAATGCAGAAACTGCATTCTGTCGTGAGATATCCGGATATTTGTCGAACAAATATCCGGATATCAGTATCCGGATATGGTATCCGGATATTCATATCCGGATATGGTATCCGGATATGGTATCCGGATATGCATATTCGGATGAGGGGTCTGGATATCCGGATATGGTATATCCGGATATGGTCAGTGTGATATCCGGATATTGCATATCCGAATATGTCCCTGGTAATATCCGGATATCCTGGGATTTCGCAGAACAGTAGCTGTGCTGTGTGAACAGTAAGCTATTGGGGGTTTGTGGACCCTAGATTAAGGAAGTTGAACTTCTGTAATTAATGAACTAAGTCAGAATCACATGATTAAGGGCTTATGGCTTTGTTGGAAGCCTTAAGACGTAAAACGTAAAGGAAAGGCGTAGTCTTTAGCTTGTATGCTTGTGATGCATAATTAATGATGTATTATTGGTCCATATCAGATTGTGATACTGCTGTGTTTGGACTTGAGAGTGGTTGGACTCTTGGCTTGGATAGCTAGCTTGCAAGGTAAGCTTTTGTGTCCTCGGTTTAGCCATTTTGTGGTTCCACCATGTCCCATGGGGATGTGGTTTATGCATGCTGTGTTACATGCTTTGATGTTTTGGAAATGCTGTTGAGCTATTATATGCAATGTGCTTTTATGATATGGATGTGGTGTCCACCTATACGGTAAGCCTGAGTATGTAGCACATACAAGATGGTGAGGCTGTGGGTGAGGTGCAAGCGGTGTTCCTTGTACTCATGTGGGTTTAGACGTATTCCTGCATTTCTCTGGCCAGTAGATTTGATAAACACACATGGCATAATTATCTGCTGCATTGCATAGTTTTGGAACTTATATTGTAAATACTATTTTTGAACTTATATTACACATGTAAGTGAGCTTGGGGTGGAAGATCCTTGAGGACCCCTTGCCTTACTGAGATTTCTTGTTTAGAGATCTCACCCCACGTTTGGGGACGCTTATTTCAGGATCAGGTAATGTTGAGGGCTCAGGTGGCATGAGGCCAGAGTTGAGTTGAGATTTATGATATGCTGACATGCTGGATGTTGACTACTGTTTATGTTTTCCCGCTTGATTATGATATTATGCTGAGACTGTTGTTGGGCATTGTGCCTTATTTGGTGAGCATGGGGTTTGTCCATGCACATGGTTTTGTTATTATCTATTTAGTTAAGGTTGTAATTAAAGTATCAGGATTTTGACCCAGGCTATGTGTTGTAGTCCTGTGGCTTTAGATACTCACATTATATATATATATATATATATATATATGAGGTATTTCAGTTAGTTGTCTTGCAACTCACATACAGGCAGTATTTTATGAAATTGATTAAGTAATCAAGTTGGCTAAGATTAATGACGTCATAATTGATTTAAAGAAAAAGTTATTCCGCATTTTAATTAAGCGTGGCTTAATACGATAGTATGTTAACAATCCGGGTTAACACGGGCTGTTACATTTTATGGTATCAGAGCACTTTCTAGGGAAAAGCCTGTATGTATTGCAATAACTTAGGATGTTTCGTTGTGTGTCTACTTTGCGTTCTCTCTGATTGGTGTGTGTTATGATGATGCATATGTGACCACATGGCGTGGGCATGATCAACTCATTCTTTGTGTAACTTGTGCAGAGTCATGATGCCACCAAGGAGGAACCCTAGTACGAGTGAGGATCAATCGGATCCTATCCTGGCTGCATTAGCTGAGATGCAGGCGGCCCGACTAGCCGACCAGGAGGCCACGAGGTTGGCAAACCAGGCGATGCTGGACGCTATCAGAGAGGCGAACCGGCGAGCCACTACTGAGGTTCTGGAGGAGAACCGGATGGCCAACATGACTATGATGAGGGTCATGTTGGAGGAGTTGAGGGCTGGTCCTGCTGCTGGCCAGTGTCCTCCACCACCTCCACCGCCGCCACCTCCTCCACCTCCACCTAGTCAACAGGAGGACACCCAGAGTCAGATGGGTGAGGGTATCATTTGACGGGGGCCTTGCAAACCATTCCCGTATTTGCTGAGGATCGTGACGAGATCGACCGCCGGCTGAATGCTTTCCGCAAGCATAAGCCACCTTCTTTCGACGGATCTTATGATCCCATTGCTGCTGCCAGATGGCTACAGGCGTTAGACAAGATTTTCCGAATCATACAGTGTACCGATCCGCAGAAGCTAATGTTTGCCACTTACATGCTGGGGGGCGAGGCCCATGAGTGGTGGACCAACATTTCTCACATCTACGAGATGCAGGGCCGTGTGATGACGTGGCCGTTCTTTGAGGAGTGTTTTCTGGGGCAGTACTTTCCATATGACTCTCAGGAGAGGAAGCAGGGAGAGTTTGACCAATTGGTGCAGGGCTCGTTGTCTGTGGACGAGTACCTGGCCAAGTTTAATGAGCTGGTCAAGTTTAATGAGCTGGTCAAGTTTGCTCATTTCCGTATGGCGAGGTCGACCCCTGTTTTTCTTGCTGCTAAGTTCCGGAGGGGACTTAATGAGGACATTGCTAGACATCTTGCTGGTTCTGCTTCGAGAGACTTCGGAGCTTTAGTACAGCAGTGCCGCGACATTGAGGACTACTGCCGTGCGTGTCAGGCCAAGAAGGCCAAGATTGAGGTGCCACAGGGTACTTGCTCACCCTCTGCAAACTCCAGAGGTCGATACTTATAATTATAATAATTTTTCTGGCAACTCTGTGCCTATTTTCACTTATCTCTGATCATTCTGATCTTATTGGAATTGTTATGTTCCAAATCTAGTCTGGTGAATTGCCCCCTCTCCAACCTCAGTCCAACAAATAGGTGATCTACACCGCCGGCTATATAAGGTATCATAAGGTACTGTGCCCAAACTGGAATGAAACTGTTATTATACTAGAACTCTACCAGTGGAAGGTACCTATCCCATACCTTACCCTGCTCCAGGGTACAGGCTCTCAGCATATCCTCCAGGGTCTGAATAGTCCTCTCTGTCTGACCATCAGTCTGAGGATGACAAGCCTTGCTTAGTCTCAACTGAGTACTGAAAGCCTGCTACAGTGCTCCCAAGAAGCGAGATGTGAACTTCGGGTCCCGATCACTCACAATGCTCTCAGGCACCCCGTGAAGTCTCATAATCTCCTTCAATTAGAGTGGAGCCAACTGCTCTGTAGAAAAAGTCACCTTCACTGGCAGAAAATTGACAGGCTTCGTAAGCAAATCAACAATAATCCATATAGAATCATATCCAGCCTAAGTCCTGGGCAACCCAACAACAAAATCCATGGAAATGCAATCTCACTTCCACACCGGAATATCCAGAGGTTGAAGCAAACCACCAGGTCTCTGGTGTTCAATCTTAACTTTCTGACATATTAGACACTTCTCAACAAACTTTTCGATTTCATTTTTCATATATTGATACCCGAAGAATACTTTACCTTTAATCGATATCAATCTAAGGTTATTCAACAAGAACATCACATAATTTTGCATTTGTACATTAGTTCTTTCACTAAGTACACAACTCTTTATCTTTATACTCACATTTCATAGTATAAGCAGTAGAAGTCCATACGATGCAACAACATATATATATCATGTATGTGTGCTAACAAGTCTGCTGACCAGAAAATGCATGATTTACGCACATCTGCTACACGCATAAGAAGCATAAGGCATCTAACATATACCCACACTCAGGAATTACCGTCTTGTGGAACTTCACACTACACTCAGGGGTTACCATCTTGTATGTAATACACCACATAACATACATATATAAGAATGCATCATTTCAATAATCACACATTTATACCTTGTTCACATCTTTCTTAATCAGAATTTCTCTTTCTCTAATTTGGCACTTCTACGAGTCTTACTCAAAGAAATTAATTCTTTTTATCAGGATCTATTCGAGTATTTCCGAGAATCGTCACTCATAGAAATCATTCCTATAAGGAAAGCCCAGATTCTCATATAACCTTAATAGAGTGTATTCTCACTCATTAGCCAATACAACCAGGACAACCTCGCCCTTGCAATGCCACAAAGAAAGCATCTCACTTTTCTATAATCGATAGGGTATCACACCTTTTACACCTTAATCAAGGCCCACACATATATTCATATCATAATGAATATGAAACTTAGTTTTCTCATCTCATACAATAATTCCACGTACATACGTGTAAATAGATTTACAAATCCATTATGTCAAATTATATCTTCCAATCCTTGCCTCTCTAGGATGGCATAACTTATGCACAATCAAAGAATATGGTCACATAGCTTTTCTTACTTATTCCACCTCTTGGTGATTTAGAGTATAACCTCAAATTAGAAAGACTTAAATCTTATATATCAATCCAATATCTCATCATCATGCAATCAAGAATTAATTGCATTGTGCACTCAGCACACCAGGATTATCCGATAAGTCTCAACTCAAAGCAGTATCCACATGGAACTTCCAAGAACCACACCTCTTAGGTTACATTCCCCAAAGGAAAGCCCATGCTATCGATTATTGGCCAAGGAACTAACAGGCACGTTAGTCTTATGTGTACCTCATACACAAAGACAACTCAATAAACTCATCTTCAATTGATCATACCCATACAACCAGTCATTCCCTAGATTAGCACACTTACAAAGGAATATTCACAGGTGACACTATCACAAATTTCTTTCAATAAATATTACACTAGGTCTATGCACCTAATCCTTACACACAAGGACACTGATTAGACTCATCCTGCAAGTCTTTTAATCTTCATACCTCTGATTGGAATAAAATTATCCTTTGTATTGAGTGATTCTATCGTGTGCACTAGACCCCCAACTTGAGGCACTGATACAACTTATGTAGTTACAAGTTCGACCCTTTTAAAACGCTCATTGTCCAGGTAAAATACTATTCTGATATCCTACCTTCAATTTGCACAAGCTTACCAATTCAATAACCAATTCAATCGCATGATCGTTCACTCATCATTGAACAATTTCCAGAAGGAGTCGATCTCTCAGCTATCTCTAGCAGTTCATCACACGAATAAATGTTCAAACTTATGTTCTCGATCCAAGAACAAACAATTTCACTCTTGCAGTCAAAACAGAATAAGCACAAACATACACTCGTGCCTCTACTTGTTCCAATCACTAGCATAATAATGCCACATACAGTCATGTATGCACCAAAAATCTTGACCTTTCACAGTCCTATCTCATACCATATGAGATACAACTTAGGATCACAATATCCATTGTTTACCCCAATTAGTGCGTCCATCCCTCTTCGGATTAACTTGCATAGTCTCTAGTACACATAGTACCTTACTGTACTTAATGATTAAATCTACAATGGTGTCCAATTCCATTTTCTTACTTTGTGCCTAGCACATGCCACCACATAATCTAGGATGGACAAAAGTAGTGGAATATCATGATTGTGCCATGATCTATTATACAACATTCCTCTTGTGGTATTTAAAAGCATGCATACTTATACCAACCATGCGCACCAAAATTATCCACCCACTAAACAACTATTCAAGTCATTCCGCCTAGAAAATATTTCAATCATCTTTCATCCCAAAAGTAGAGCCACTTGCTTTTCTAGAATCAGACTCTTTAGCATTCTTTATCTTATGCCTTTTATGAAGATCCTCAACAGCACGATATTGATTAATCAGAGTGTGGAAATTTCTACAACCACAACCAGCTAGACCCCCTGCACTTCTATCATTAAGGAACCCTTTTAAATTTGACAGCCAATGACTCTAAATTCAGCATAACCTGCTTGAAATAAGCATGCTTAACCAACTGATTAAACTTGACTAAATATTCATCAAAAGACATGTCTTCCTGCACAAGATCATCATACTCATCCTTCGTTCTTTCCCTAACATCATGGGAAAATACTTGTCAAGAATGTGCCTCTCAAACAAAGACCAAGTAATAGCATAACCTTGCAGTTCAAAAGGGCGGATAGTGTTCACTAATCAATCTAAAACATCACCCTTTACCATAAAGGTGGCACATAATAGTCTCCCGTTATTATCACGTTCCATCACTCAAAAATCCTCTTTAAATCCTGAAACCAAGCAGCTGTAGCAACAACAACAGGTCAAAACTCCCATCAAAAGTGGGTGGTTGATGCTTCCTGAAAGCATTCAACTATCTATTCTTACGCTCAGATTTACCATTTGGGTGTCCGGTGCACATCAGTGCGTCGAATATGACCAGCACTGCCAATACTAGGAGTATGATGGCTAGCTTAACCCTTAGAATTACAATCGACATTTACAACCACGACACCTTCTAGTGGTGGCGGTGGTGATGGAAGCTGATTTCCCACTCTGCCATCTCTCATGGCTCTCGACTCAGTCATAATCTGATTCCTCAATAACTGGTTGACAGCAATAATGTCTTGATTTTTCTTCATTAAAATCTCATTAGCTTTCCTACTAACAGCCAACTCTTGCTGAACACCCACCAAAGCAACAACAACCGGATCCTGACTAACATTAGCATTAGATGCCTCAGGGTTACTTCGGTTCCTAACCAAATCAGCCAATAAGATATCTAGCTGTCCACAGATGTTGCCTGAGTGCTTCTAGGAGGTACCATGACTCTGCACATGTTACACAAAGGAATGAGTTGATCAGGCTCACACTAAGTGGTCACATATGCATTATCATAGAAAACCTAAAAGCCACTCACGAACAACACGATTATTGCAATACATCAAGGAATTCCCTTTTCAAAACGGCTCTGATACCATAAAATGTAACGCCCCGTCTGCAGCCGGTTAATTAACATTCATATGATAGTAAGCGCAGCATGTTCAACTTAATTAATGCGGAATCTAACTGAATAAATTTTCTCTTTTTCCTTATGTATTGCAACTTTTTCACTTCCATGGCCAAAATAAAACGGACAACATTTTCTCTGTATTTTGGACCACTGGGGATAATTCCCACCAAGATAATTTCTACCTGATTGACAGTTCATTATAATCCAGACATAAACCATATTACCCAGCCATCCATGACATAGGTTATCTCATAATCATACTTTCTCTAAATAAAGTCCATGATGTTACTTATATAATTACATCAAATAAACAGAAGAGATGCAATTAAATAAATAATATAGACCATATTATACATCACTAACAGAATATACAGACTATCGACATGGCATAGACACTACCTATGCTCTCTAAAAGAATAACGTGGTATATATGCTAATCCTGACTATCACGTCGGGTAATATCTCTCATCTGACCTCTTGCCACGTGATACCTCAGCACCATCAGCTCCTGTACCTGAAATGGTAATCCCCATAACGCGGGGTGAGATAATATAATTACCTCAGTAAGCTAGGGACCCTTGGAGGGCTCCTCTACCCCTAAGCTCACTTCTGGTATAAACACAGTATAAAAATCCATGCATGCATCAGAATATGTATGACAATGCAGTGTGCAATAATGTAATCATACTAGCCATAGAATATAACAAGTATGCATTACGCAAGGAAACACCGTCTTGCAACATACCGTATGAGGAAACACCGTCTCATACTATGCATAAGGAAACACCGTCTTATGCCTCACACAAGGAAACACTGTCTTGTGTGGCACACAAACATACATACATATACATGCAACATATAACAAATTATTTTTCAACATACCATATCAAACTACCACCCTCAATCGGAGTCTGGTGGAACAAAAGGGGAATTAACCCCAAGGACCAAAAGCTTACCTGGAATAGCTCTTTTCCTAGCCTCTTCCAAGTCAAAAGGTCCATAAGCCAACAAAATACTCAACAGATGACCAACACACCTATCCATGGTGAATTTATCATAATTAAACATATATGCATTTCATATAATTTTCACATCAAACCATTGTTTGATACTCACCTCAATCTCAACTGATTAACAGCCTTGCTTAATGTCCATGCTCTTGTTCCACAAGTCCACTTGGCATCACACTATAACCAAGGAACACATTTCTATTAGTATACAACATCAATGTATGCATACGGTACTGTTCATCCATACAGTACTATTCACGTATATGTACTATTCACTATTCACGTATACAGTACTATTCAAGAATACGGTATCTCAAATTTCTCAAATACATTTTCACCGTTAAAATCATCATCTGAACACTTTTCTCAACATGAGCCAAGCCTCAATCAAGCTCTAACATGCTCAATCAAACTAAACTTTCAAAATTGAAAACTATATCAAATATTCCTCAAAACTCAAAGAAAATTAGGACTTTTCAACATAAGCTTACCTAGAACGAAGGGGAAGGCTTACTTCAAGCTTCCATGGCTTCAAACTTCATCAAAATCCATAATATCCATGAAATCCGAAATTTAAAGGAGGAAGATCTCTCTCTATAGTGAGACCCACCCATAAATACTGGTACCAATGTATTCCTCTCAAAATTTCTCACAAGTTGGCTTTGGAACGGAATGATTTGGAGGTCTCTAGTTCAAGTTATGAATTTAGGAAGATTTTCCATGAAAATCTCCATTTTCTTTCCTCTTCGCTTCTGTCTCGGCCGAAAAAAAATGAAGAAGAATAGTGACTTCTTAGTCACTTATATAAGTTCATTATACCAGCGGGTATAAGGTCATCTATCTACACACTTCCTTTCATTACCAAACTTTATCCAGTAGACTAGAATATTTTTCTAGCTGCGTTTCTATTTTTACTCTCACTTTTTGAGTAACTTTATTTACCCGCATTTTTACCACTTAACTGTCATTTTAACTCCTTTTTCACCAAATGTGGCTTTATTTCTTTTTCTTCTAATTATTCTTCAATATTAAATCCACAATTACTAGTGAGAGTTATTATATTAGGATCCTCCCACATGATATGGTTATGTTAACTAGCACATGAGAGGATTCATTCTCATTTCACTTACCCACATTAGACTTACTTGTGAACTTTTGTCATATAAATTTACCTTTGTACAAATTTAAATAAGGGAGAGTTATACTTAATGGATTCAAAAGTAAATTTATTATTCAAACACATAACTAATTATAGTTATTAAACTTCAATTAGAAAATATTTATACTCATATTTATAGATAATAATAAAAGAGTTAATATTTAAGTATGATACAAAACTATTTACTTCAATAATTATAGAGCTAATGCTTGAATGATAGTCTCCCTTGATCATTGAATAACATATTTTTTTTTTCCGAAAGTCCTTGACTCATTGTTCTTCATTTTGATGGTGGATTTGTTGATTTAAGGTCTATAGCAACCCTAGAGAATCCCTAACCGAGCTTTTTTTTTTTTTTTGCAACATCCTACAACAGTCAGTGGTCTTTCGAGAGGCATCTCTCTCAGATTCACCGTTAGATCAATCTCAAACTTTTACATAAACTTCATCACATATTGTTCTAAAATTCTTTATTAGAGCTTTCAGGAGAGTTTTGTGCAGTCGAGAACTAAGAACATCAATATTCTTATCCTGTTTTGGGTAGTGAGATTCAAAGTGGGAGATCTCTTTGATCAACCGCTGGATCGTTATCAAATTTGGTCAACTTGTTCCTCTATTATATTACTCTAATATGACTGTTGCGTTCAAATAGGGTTTACTGGTGATAGGAACTAATCTCGAATAGAAGTTGTGTTTGAGTGTATTGCTCTTGTCTTTTGGGACAAATTATGTCCAAGTTGTTTATTGGTGCTCTAGTTGTTTGTAGATGTTGTTGGACAACTTATAATCTCACTTTCGTTTATAGTGGAAAATTTGGGTGGACTCTGAAACCGGTCTCGTGATTTTTACTTCTTACATTGAGAAAGTTTTTCACATGAAAATCATTTCGTGTTGATTTGAGTTTGGTTATTGCATAGTTGTTTTTGGAAAAAAAAATATTTTGCATGTGTTCAACCATTCATAATAGGTTTAGGGGAAGGGAAATTAGTGTTATTTCCCAACAACAGGTACCAAGAGCATGTGTTATTTAAACTTGTTGAGTTGTGTTGAAATACGAAATTTAATACACGTAGCTAGAATGATTACACTAAATGGTTCAAATTATCATATATAAAAAGAGAAGATAGAAGACCTTATTTATATGGAAGAGTATCATCTATGTATAAAAAGGGAAGATAAAACTGATGAAGAAAGGGAGTGGATTCACTTGTTGTAGGTTTGTCGCTTATACCTATTTACTGTGGGTTTGTCGCTTATACCTATTGATACGTAAATGATACTTTCTCCTAATTTGAACTCCCCAACCTATATAAAATAAATTGAACCCTCAAATGTAATTTTTCTTTGATCTCAAGTTGATCATACGGAAATGAGGTTTAAACCCACAAAGGGAATAAAATAATCGATGTATAGTCTTAGAGAAACTTAAACGTGGATGTTATCCCAATGGACTTCACCCACATATGTGAGGCCAGCTCATTCATCACGAGGAGGTGATATAAAACATCGGAGTGAGGAGAGAGAGTAATTAAGATGTAATTTATGATGGAGACATAGGGAATGGACATCGAATTGAGCTCAAAGCCCTCGTCGAGAACATCTTTAACAAAAATAAAAGTGGGGAAAGCTTAGAATAATTTTGTGATTATTAAGTATTTACATACATTCTTATTATGTAACTCATTTCAAATGATGCAGATGAACCCACCTTAAAGTTTAAGAGAATATTTAAGATAAATACAAATATCATTATTTCTATATGTATAATCATTAATGATAGTAAGGAGAGGTTTTGAAGGCAAGATATGCATTCTAAAGTGTATATAACTTTTAATTTAAAGGATGTAAACAGCCTATATATATTATTTTATACAGAAAAATCCTACTACTTATTTACCTTTCATTTTATAACTTCATCAGAAAATGAAGAAACAAAGATAAGTTGACTATTTCACCAAAAAAAGAAAGATAAGTTGACTATGTCTAAGCATAATGGAAACGTGTTTTGAGTTTTGACTAATTGCAAAAGTAACGTTCTGATATTTTTAACAACTAAACCATGATTAGAGAGAAACAGAGTCAATGATTAAGTGAAACCTTTTAACTTTTACGTTTTTATATTTAAGTTGGTTAATTTAGCTTTGTGGGGGTATGAAGATGCCAGTTATTGATTCGACAGCGATTAAAGAGACCCGAAAGCGATTTTTATATTCAGTTTGTGTGGATATAAAATAAGCTAAACCTAATCTTTTCACCCACAAAAATATGCAACATTTTGAGGGTTGATATCAATCTTTTTTCCAACTTGCCACTTCAAGAAAGAGATGGGTGTGGGGTATAGAGAGAGAAGAAAGAGTAGTCCATATACAACCAATTTGGATGGCTTGAATTAATTATATAGATATCTTGTTTTGTTATATCTTTACCTCTGGGTCCAATCTACCTTCTTTCTTTGATGTCATTCTATTTGTTCGTGTTTCACACAACTTGCTCTAGGAAGTTGACAATGTTTGGAAAAGAAGAAGAAAGAAAAGTAAACTAAAACTTTATGTTTTCTTTTTTTTTTTCAAGGGAAAAATGATTAGGACTCATATGGACAAGGAATAAAATTGGTGATAATTGAAAGGAGAATATGGTTAAAGAAACACGGTGATGGTGGGATTTGTTAGCATTTTGCAGTTGGTACACGCAGGGAAAGTCCCCCACAACCCTATGACAAAGGAAAGAACTTTTGTGTGGAAATTCCTGTTTTAAAAGTGATCCGGATATAATATAAGCTCAAATCAGGGCCCAATAACTTGTGAAGGTCTAAACCCATTAAGGACCCCGAACAAGGCACAAAGGGCAGGAACGGACGCGATGACCCCATCGCGGCCCAACAGCGCGATGACCCTATCGCGGAGTTCTACATGGATTGACCCCATCGCGCCATACAGGCACGATGATGTCATCACGACACATAAGACATACTTACCCTCCACGCAACAGGATACCTTCTACAGACAATAAACTTAAGGGCTAAGGCAACACCACCGCGCCCTCATACCAATAAGCAATGGACAGCTCCTGCTCGCCGTAACTCTACTACTAGACACCATGGCGGCAAGCTCCTCAACATTAAAACCATGACAGCTACACTACGTTGGCACCAAGGAACCTTTGCCTTCACCATGAAGCAAGGCATCGTCCAGAGCATACGTCTCAGCTACTATATAAACACATTATGTACCACCAAGGTACGATCATCCTTTACTTTTACAACATAAACACCTGTCTCTGATACTGACTTAAGCATCGGAATGTCTTCGCAGGTACCACATCTGGTACAACGTGAAAGATGAAGGACCAAGAGCACAAAGCTCACCCCAACAACTGATATCAGGCCCAGGACAGAAGCAATACAGGAGTTTCGACCGTGTGTGATTTGAGCTTAATACGTATTGGGCTATCCCTACTGTATTTGGTCTGATCAAAAAGCAACTTCAACCAATTGTTGTAGAGTAATATATTGGTACTGTCACAAGAATTTTTTTTTATCCTATAGAGACAAATTTTCTATGGGCCCCATGCATTGTGTTTTCTCTCTCCTTTAATATTTTCTCTCTCCTAAAATATTGCGTCTACAGGACAATTTTCTTTTTTCCTACAACCGCATGAATGCATTCCCATTGTTGTTTAAAGAACTAAAAGTAAGATTGTCATATCACTAACTCAGTTCATGCAAGAAAGAATGCGATTTGGAAAGCACGATAAGAATGAAAGTTGACATCATGTAATGATATCTCATTTTTTGCCCCTCTTGAATACATATTATCTCTCATCAAAGGTTACTCGAGCTTAATGCTTTACGTTCATGACCTTTTATTTGTCCCATTTTTATTTCTAACTAAAAGATTTTATCCTAAGGACAAACTTAGATATTATGGATATAAATAGATTAAGACATGGTAGGTTTTGGTTTGTCTGACGTATTAGCTTCACGGAGGTTAAATTATAAGCTAATTTTGACTGGTTAATCTATTTAAATTTATTAAGCTTTTTAAACCTATCAATAATTAAAAAAGTAGTCAAAATATAATTATTTTGTTATTTAAAATTATTTACCTAATAATTTTTATTATTTTATTAAAATAAGTAATGTTATACTATTTAAATTTATAGATAAAATATTTTAAAAGTAAATCTATGACCTAATTTTTAAATAGATTTTTCTAAACCTAAAATTATTCTGTTTTGCTAAATCTATTTAACTCAAGTCAGACACTAAATTTATGATAGGCCGCTTTGTTGGGAACACGGTTCCCTCAAACTCGGCTAGGAAGCCTTAAGTGCGGAAGTCAATCAACAAGATTCGGAGCTCGGATCTCGGCAGTACCTCGGCCTGAATATTACCAGGTCAGGAACGCAGCGGAAAAATCAAAAACAAATAGGAGAAAGAGAAGAAGAACACAACCAAATTTTAACGTGGAAAACCTTCTCCTGTGAAGAAGTAAAAACCACGGGACCTAGTCCAGATCAAAAATCCACTATGAAAATAATGGTTACAAGAATCAAATACACCAATGTGGTGGTTAACTCAACCTCTCCAACAATGGTGATAATCAAACTACCCTAGAGATGTTTCTCTCAAAAACTCTCCCTAGAGATCTCTCAAATGCAAAGCATGAAGCATTGCTCAAATAATCAAATATCAAATATCTCAAACAATTTTCTCTCAAACAATCATCATCTCACATCATACACTCAACCTCACACACACATGCTATATATATAGGGGAGGGAGATGAACCACTCAAGGGATGTGTCCCTTGAGCCTTGCACCAATGGGGAGTTCCAACAACTTGGAACTTGTGCCAAGCATTAAGGAGGAACAACTTCCAACAAATTTCCCCCTCCGACTTCAATGCGTCGGCTTCAACATCAACCTGGCTCCTTCACAGCAGTCTTCAAATTTTCTTGCTGGAACCGGCTTCGTCATCATGTCGGACCAATTTTGGTCAGTGTGCACCTTGACGAGTTCGAGCTTTCCACCTTCTACCACATCCCGGATCCAGTGATATCTCACATCAATGTGCTTAGTGTGAGAATGATAGGTTGAATTCTTTGCAAGATGGATTGCGCTTTGGTTGTCACAACCCAGCTCGTACTTGTCTTGTTCATGGCCGAGTTCCATGAGGAACTTCTGCATCCACGGCATTTCTTTGCTTGCATCAGTCGCGACAATGTACTCAGCCTCAGTTGTCGATAGTGCAACATATTTCTAAAGTCTTGATTGCCAAGAGATAGCTCCTCCGGTAAATCTCATCATGTATCCCGTCGTTGACTTCCTCGAGTCGGAATCTGCCCCTAAATCAGAATCCGAGTAGCCTTGCAACTCGGCTTTGCCTTCTCCAAATTGGAGACATAAGTCGGTGGTACCTCTGAGGTACTTGAAGATCCACTTCAGTGCTTCCCAGTGCTCTTTTCCGGGGTTTGACAAATATCAGCTTACCATTCCAACAGCATATGCCAAGTCGAGTCTGGTGCAAACCATTGCATACATTAAGCTTCCGACGATGGATTGATAAGGGACCTTCAACATCTCATCTTTGTCTTTATCAGATCTCGGACATTGCTTCTGGTTCAGCTTTATGTGTCCGGATAGGGGGGTGCTCACTGTTTTGACTTTGTCCATGCTGAATCTCTTCAAAATTTTCTCAATATACTTCTCTTAACTCAACCACAGTAGCTTCTTTTGTCTATCTCGGATAATCTTGATTCCGAGAATCTGCTTTGCAGGTAGGGGTGTTAACGGGCCGAGCCGAGCCGAGCTTTGATCTTAACGGGCCAAGCCTGTATTTAAACGTGTCTGACTGGCCTTAGCCTGTTACCTGTCATGAATATAATATTGGCTTGTGCCCTGTTTTATTTACAAAAAATAAAAGCCTGTATGAAGCCTGTTAGCCTTTTAAAAAAAACACCATAATTCCACAAAAATTCAATGTATATCCAAATAGAATATACAATCAACAGCATTACAACACTAATAATTCCACAAAGATTCATAAATTCAATGTATACCCAAAAAACATAATATAGAACAGAATCATTCAAAAAATCTACTTAATCAATAAACTAAAGTAGTACCAAATTCTGCAAATCCAAAAGAACAAAAAAACTACAAATTCTGCTTAAACAATTTAATATACTCATATCAACAATTTTAATATATTGCGATGTTGCCTCCTCCTACATAAAAAACAAAAAACAAGTCGGATTGTTTTTGATATTCAATTATAATATCATAAGATATAAAACAATCTAAATTAAGAAAATTAATACCTTATGCTTTTTCTTTATGTCATACTTATTACGTAACCAATTTGCACCGCAAATTAATGCTTGAACTGTATTTTCTGTCAAACTTGCCCGATAAGCATCAATGACTCTTCCTCCAGCACTAAATGTTGATTCAGATGCGACTGTAGAGACTGGTATTGCTAATATATCTTTTGCCACATTTGATAAAGTCTTATACTTCATGCTATTGTTCTTCCACCAAAGTGGTGGGTTGTGACTTGTGAGTCTTGTGATTATATCAGCTTTGATGGACAGCTGGAAGTGCCTCGAACAAGGATCGAAATAGAGACAAATATGTTGGGTCTGCGTTTGCTGGGATAGGTTAGGGCTGGTGAAAAATATATTTAGGAGAAAGAGAACAGATAAGGACTTTTGAATAATTAGTATAAAGAAAGGTTAACGTAAACGGGCCGGCCTTGAAGGCTTGAAGGTCGGGCCTTTCATATACAGCCTGAAGCCTTTTAACTAATCGAGCTTTTACATGAGTACAGGTTTGAGCCCAACAACTGAAAAAGGAAGGTCGGGCCGGGCCGATGGAGGCCGAGCCTAAGGCCCCTGTCGAGCCCCTGGCCTTATTATCACCCCTATTTGCAGGGCCGAGGTCCTTCATTGCGAAGGACAAGCTCAATGCCTTCTTCAGGGCGGCTATCCTCGATTTATCTTTCCCTACAATAAGCATGTCGTCAACATATAACAACAATATCAGAAAATCTCCGGCCTCATACCTCTTCACAAATACGCAGTGTTCGGCTTCTGTCTTTTCAAACTTGTGATCAGTCATGAAGGATTCAAATTTCTTGTACCACTGCCGAGGTGCTTGCTTCAAGCCATAGAGGCTCTTCTTCAATCGACATACCAAGTCTGCTTGGTCTGGAGATCGGAACCCTCAGGTTGTTCCATATATATTTCTTCTTCTAGATCACCGTGAAGGAATGCCGTCTTCACGTCCATTTGCTCTACCTCAAGGTCCATCAAAGCTGCCATAGCTAACACAGTTCGGACCGAGGTCATTTTCACCACAGGAGAAAAAATCTCCTCAAAGTCTACTCCTTTCTTCTGATTGCAGCCTTTCACTACAATCCGGGCTTTGTATCTCAGCTTTTTCCCGTTCTCTTCATTCTTAATCTTATACACCCATTTATTTTTCAGAGCTCGTCTTCCTTCTGGCAACTCGGTCAGTTCATAAGTCTGATTCTCGTGCAGAGACTTCATCTCATCTTGCATTGTCTTTTCCCATTCTTCTTTCTCTGAGCTCGTCACAGCCTCATCATAACTCTGAGACTCACCGTCTTCAGCTACAATGGTGTATTCATCAGATGTGTATCTTGTAGAGGGTCTTCTTTCTCGAGTTGGATATCTCAGTTGTTCTTCAGCTTGAGAACCCGGTTCATCATTCTCATCTTGGATCTCATCTACAACTCGGACTCATCATCAGCTTCTCGTTGATCATCAGTTTCTTCATTTTCTTGATTTTCTCCCCCTGCTTCAGCTCGAACAGGAGGGATGGGTTCTTCAGTCTGACAGAAACTCGGACTTTGGGCTTCGAGATGTCATGAATGGTCTCATCTTCATGAAAGACCACATCCCGGCTTCTTACGATCTTCTTATTGATTGGATCCCAAAGTTGGAAACCGTACTCACGGCTCGGCGAACCAAGATAGATGCATTCTTTTGTCTTCGCATCAAGTTTTGCCCTTTCATCTTTAGGGACATGCACGAAAGCTCGGCATCCAAATACCTTCAATTGATTATAGGCCGCTTTCCGACCTGTCCAGACTTCTTCTGGAATTTCTCCTTCAAGTGGCCGTGATGGTGAGAGGTTGATCAAGTCAACAACAGTTTTGACGGCCTCTCCCCAGAATGATTTCGGCAATCCGACATTGGATAGCATACTTCGGACCTTCTCTTCAATAGTCCTGTTCATCCTCTCAGCAAGTCCATTCAACTGTAGAGTCTTGGGGGGCGTCTTCTCAAGTCGGATCTCGGCCGCTCTGCAATATGCATCAAAAGGGCCGCAATACTCACCACCATTGTCAGATCGAACCACCTTCAATTTCTTGCCAGTCTCCCTTTCAACCATAGCATGGAATTCTTTAAAGGATTGGAGTACCTGGTCTTTGGACTTCAACAAATACACCCACACTTTGCGGGAATGGTCATCAATAAATGAAACAAAATACTGAGCTCCTCCAAGCGATCTTTCTGACATGGAGCAAACATCAGTATGGACGAGGTCAAGAATATACCTGCGTCCTCTGGGCTGATCCGGTTTCACAAAAGAAACCCGGTGCTGCTTTCCAGCTAGGCAGTGCTTGCAACTTTCCAACGCTTGGCCTTTCAACCCGGTCAGTAATCCTTTCTTATGTAGGATTTGGAGCCCTTTCACGCTCATGTGGCCGAGGCGCTTGTGCCATAACTCCAAGCTCGGTTCATCTCGGATAGAATTGGCTTCTCCGCCATTTATCTTTCCTTGCATCACGTACAAGGAACCTTCTTTCTTTCCTCGGGCCATGACCAAGTTTCCCTTGGTCAGCTTCCATCTAACACTACCGAAGTAGTTCACTAACCCGACATCATCAAGTTTTCCTACCGAGATTAGGTTCAATCGCATGTCAGGAACATGCCTTACATCTTTCAATACAAGTCGACATCCGACATCCGTGGTCAGAGTTACATCACCGACACCAACAATTTTGCTGGTCACCTGATTTCCCATCTTCACAACTCCAAAATCACCACCTCGGTAAGAGGAGAAAAAACCTTTGTGTGGAGTAACGTGGAAGGAGGCACCGGAGTCAATAGTCCAGGTGCAATCATCATACGCAACATTCAAATAATTATCCTCACCAAGGAGGAATATCTTGGCATCAGGAGTGGCAGCCACCGCAGTGGTGCTCTTATCTTCCCTCTTCTTGGGAATAATCTGATCCGGCTTTACAGAGCCGTTCTTCTCATCATTCTGCAAGGTCCAGCAGTCTGGCTTCTTATGACCTGTCTTTCCACAATAAAAGCATTTCAATTCATATTTCGGCTTTGACCGACCTCTGGACTTTCCTCTTCTATCACGATCTCGACCCCGGCTTTTGCTTCTACCCCGGGAGTCGGATTTTCCTTTGTTTTCAGCAACATTGGTGATGCTCTCCGGCAAGTATACCGATCGCACAAGTAATAAAGTGATAAGAAAAGTTCGTCTCCACAGGGATTGGGATCTAATATCAATTAAACTTTTTCTTAAAGAATGGAAGTTTTCAAATAGGATTTTGACAAATAGTGTCAAATTGGGTAAAGTTGAATTCTGAAAACAAAAGACTTATTTTTGTATTTTTGGTTTGTTAAATAAAACAATAAAAATGAGAAATGATTTGTAAAAAGGATATGAGAAAAGTATTGTAGCCAGGGTTCATTCACCAAATGATCCCCGCTTTTTACTCCGGATTGATTTACAATAATTATTTATATAATTACTCAGATAAATTATCATCTAAAAGATTTAATAGCTAACCCTCAATTCCTTGCAGGGTTAACCCTTTAATCCCATGAGAAACCCCAATTCCTTGCAATGTTTCTCATGGGATCAAGCAATGAGCGCGATAATTTAAGCATCTGCAATCGTATACACGTCTATTCCTAGCACGCATACAGATTGTTATCTTACCCCCTTTCGAGATCAAAACCCCAATATTCCTATCTAGGATTTTGATCCTCAGAATATCCCCAACTATCAGATTGATCAACTCTAACAAAGGGAATATAAAATTCGCACAGAGTAAAAATAAAGATAATTATATAAACCAAAAATCACAAATCAATCCTTCGTATCAAAGGTTCACATATGGATCGTGACCCTGACTACAATAAAAAGATCTAGCCGATCAACATACTGATCGCTGATCTAAAATTCAACATAAACTAAAAATAAAAGAGAAAGAAAAAGAAGATGAAGATGAAGAACGAAGAACGCGAAGAACTCCACAGCTGCCTCTTTTTTCTCCCGGTCCAGATCTCAATGAATGGAATGGTGGAGGACCACCCTTTTTATACTTGAGTTTCTGGGCGTGGTCCATGTGATGTTGCGTGTATAGATAAGGATGACACTTCAGCGTGATGTAATGCTGACAATGCATCCTATCTTTATTTGCTGCAGTGCCAGCTGTGCTTTGACTCAGCGCTTTGATTGCAGATTCTTTCCTTAATTGCTTCAGCGCTAATTGATGATAGTTTGAAATGTGATGTAATGAGCTTTAAATGCTGATCCTTGTGATGTTCCTCTCAAAGTGTCTAGATCTGCCTCCCAATTTCTGAGTTCCACCTTCGGGTTTTGTGAAGAGTTCTATTTACAAGACTCTTTTTTCTTCGCATAGCACAATAATTCTTTCCCGAAAATGTCGTGAAACGTATAACTGAAGATTTAATTAAAACTTATTACGTAACTGAAGAATTAAATTAAAACTTATTACGTAACGTAAGAATTTAATTAAAACCAGTTTTGAATTCAAATTTTGAATTCAAAATTTCACTTCTTTTTCCTGTAAAAACACAACTAAAATGTGCATGTTATTGACAAACAAATAATCAACATAATTAGCAAATATGTATTTAAATTGCTCTCTTATGACTCGATTCTTGTCAATTTTAAGACAGAAAAATCACACTTGCCAGAGGCACATCAATTGGCCTCAGATGTGCTCGAACTACCTCGTTCTTTTTTTCTGGATTCTTCACCCAGGAGGTTGTCTGTCACGACATCCATTTTCAACTTTCCATCTGGAGTCGAATTATTCAAAATCACCACTAGAGTATCCCAGCTTTCTGGCAGCGAGCTAAACATAGCAATGCCTGCAGTTCTTCATCAGTTTTCATATCAGCTTTTGACAGCTGATTCACAATACCTTTATAGGTGTTGAGGTGTTCTATCATGCTCATGTTGTCCTTGTATTCTAGCTTCACAAGTCGGTGAACCAGGTGTGCTTTGTTCCTGGGAGTCTTCTTCTGAATCAAGGATTCCAACTTCGTCCATAACTCATATGCGTTCGTGAACTCGGACACGTGCTCAAAGAGGCTCTTGTCAATATATTTTCTGATCGTAGCTACCGCCTTACGACTCTGAATCTCCCATTCCTTATCGGTTTTGCCTGCCGGTCTCTCATCAAGGATAATGGGCTCATGCAAATATTTGCAGTAGAGATTATCTTCCATCATCGGTTTCCAATACGTGAAATTGTCTGCGGTCAGCTTGAACATATCTCCATCATGGGTTATGCCACTAGTCTCCATCTCGTCTCCCTCAGAACCCGTCAAACTCGGGCTCTGATACCACTGTTGGGAACTCGGTTCCCTCAAACTCGGCTAGGAAGCCTTAAGTGCGGAAGTCAATCAACAAGATCCGGAGCTCGGATCTCGGCAGTACCTCGGCCTGAATATCACCAGGTCGGGAACGTAGCGGAAAAATCAAAAACAAATAGGAGAGAGAGAAGAAGAACACAACCAAATTTTAACGTAGAAAAACTTCTCCTATGAAGAAGTAAAAACCACGGGACCTAGTCCAGATCAAAAATCCACTATGAAAATAATGGTTACAAGAATCAAATACACCAATGTGGTGGTTAACTCAAACTCTCCAACAATGGTGATAATCAAAATACCCTAGAGATGTTTCTCTCAAAAACTCTCCCTAGAGATCTATCAAATGCAAAGCATGAAGCATTGCTCAAATAATCAAATATCAAATATCTCAAACAATTTTCTCTCAAACAATCATCATCTCACATCATACACTCAACCTCACACACACATGCTATATATATAGGGGAGGGAGATGAACCACCCAAGGGATGTGTCCCTTGAGCCTTGCGCCAATAGGGAGTTCCAACAACTTGGAACTTGTGCCAAGCATTAAGGAGGAACAACTTCCAACACGCTTCACTTCATCTTTTTACACTTGTATTCATTGTTAAAGGTGCCTCTCTCTCTCTCTCAGTGTGTGTCTATATATATATATATATATATATATATATATATATATATATATATATATATATATATATATATATATATATATATAAGGTAGGATCCTTTGACACCGGTGTCATATTTGAAGTTTGACACCTCATCTGAGAGCCGTTAAATCAAAAAAGATCAACGACTCTGATTTGTAAGCATGCGACACCATTAATCTTTTTTGATCAAACGACTCTCAGATGAGGTGTCAAATTTGAAATTCGACACCAGTGTCAAAGGAGCCTACCTCTATATGTATATATATATATATATATATATATTGAAATCTTATGTTGTAGAAACAAAAAACATGTGAGACCCATATATTTGAAAAAAAAGCTAAAATATATGTTACCCCTTGAACTTTGACCATGTTTTAAATTATACTTTTAATTGTTTCAATTAATCCCCTATATTTTATAATTATTTCAAATCAACAATTCTGTTGAAGATTTTACAAATTCTATTAAACCTCCTCACATGCCCTAAGCTGCAAATGTCAAAAAAAATTTCTCTCTTTTCTTCTCCATTCTTCCATCTCTTATTACAATTTTATTTCGAAAGACTACTTTGCCTGCGGTTGAAAAGATGTTCAGGAAACAGATATCTTGGCCTACTCCTATTTACCATAAAGAGGATGCTGCGGCAAAAGAGCAAGAATCAAAAACTTTTGAAAGTGCTAGTGCACTATCTCTAACGACATTTACATCGCTTCTGATTGAATTTGTGGCAAGGCTTCAAAACCTAGTGGATTCATTTGAAGAATTAAGTGAAAAAGCAAACTTTATGGATCCTCTCGAGCAACAAGCACCAGGTACATCTGATGGGTTCTGACCAGATTGTTTACCTTCTTGAAATTCAAGGATTGCAATAGAAGGGAATAAATTTTTAGTCACTACACCCGCTTAAATAACAGTACATTGACTCACCCTAGTGTAATTATACTCATTTTCTTAACAACTTATTTATTTCTAATGTCACCTAAGTCGATGTGTTATAATTTAAGTGGGTATAGTATGAACTACGACTAAAAATTTATCCCTTGGGAAGCTGCTAACTTCATCTTCCTCAATTTTTTTTTTTTTAAATATTCCAATCGGTTGATTACTTCGCAACTAATCCAATTCGGGACGAGTACATGATCAAGGCTTTAAATCCCTCCCAAAGATGATACTTGGGAGATTCGAACACATGCTCTCATTTCCACCTGCTTAGCTCCCATGCACCAACTGAGCTACCACCATTTGGTCATCTTCCTCCTTTGTTTATGGGTTGAAAGCAGTGTTTAAAAACCCGGCTCGTCTGGGTCACGGGGTCATGGGTTCAACTGAGGGGTCACGGAGTCATTATGCTCACTCGATTTTATATATTAAAAATTTATAAATATATATATCCTATATAAAAATATTAAAAACAAACCACCAATCATCAAAATTTCAAAATATACTAAACATAATTCACTAATTATAATCACAAGTCAATATTACACAACCTAATTAAAATATCAAGATACCAGAGTACAAAAACTCATATTCTAATGGGATCACTACGCTGACCCGGTTCTGCCTCTTTTGAGAAGGTCTCTAACTAAGAAAGATTTAAAGGAAGTAAAAATGAGTTTTTGTTTTCTATCAACGACCGTAAGGATTTCATTTGAATGATAAAATTCTTAACTTTTCTAGAAGATTCACGGCAGCGAGGTGAAGATTGAAGATGTCTAGGTCGCTGAGAGAGAATAAAACTATTAGATTTATGTTTGCAATCATTTTTATTTTTTATTTTTTTTAATAAAAGGGCATTTCATGGAATTTTTTTTTTTTAAAAAAAAAAACATGCAGTGACTCCCTTTGACCCCTCTAACCCGAGAGTCACTTAAACCCGATCAGGTTTCAGGGGTCGATGTGCATATAGGGTCCAACTTGTGACCCCAACCCTCAGAGGGGAGGGGTCAGGGTTGACCCGGGAGGCGAGGTGAGGTTTTAAAACACTGGTTGAAAGGGCTGATTGACCGTTCAAGGGTCATTTCAGTCTTTCCATAATCTGAATAATGTAACACTTTTTAGTCCTTTCATAGAGATCCAAAGAAAATTGTAACAAGAGATGAGAGAACGTAAAAGAAGAGATAAGAAATTTTTGAGATTTGGGACTTAGGGCATGTGAGGATGTTTAAGAGAGTTTGTAAATTTTTTAACATAATTGTTGATTTGAAACAATTATAAAGTACATGAGGTTGATTGAAACAATTAAAAGTATAAGGGGATAATTTGAAACATGGTCAAAGTTCAAGGGGGTAACTTATATTTTAGCCTAGAAAAAATTATGTGAGACATATGTCAGCACGAAAATCAAAGGGTGTGTAGGAAGATTTCAATTCTCATGTTGAATGAGAATAATGAGAATTATAAAATCCTATATCTATATATATAGGAATAAATAAATCTCATGTTGTAGGAATAGTCATCTCTCATGTTAGTGAGAGCTCGATTTCCGTGTTAATATTTTCTTTCCTTTTCTTTTTTTATTTAAACTAGTGAACTCACTTAATTGTGTGTAGGAAAAAAGCTCCTCTCATGTTGCATGAGAAAATGCAACGGTCTTAATGGAGCCACCCTTACAGATTTGCATATTAAAGTTAGTTGTTTGTTTATGAAAGAAATTAACTCATTGACATGAACTGTTTCTAGTGAATAGAAAACAGACAGAAAATATGAATATCTATAAAAAAAAATAAAAATGAAAATCAATATTTTAGTTAGTATGTGTTTAGAAGATTTTTTTATTTTTAATTTCTCTAATCCTTATAAGTAAAAATTAGGCCAAACCAAATTTTACAAAAGTTCTTATAATAAAAATAGTTTTTTTGTGATAATGAAAAAGAAGAAGCTAAAAACTCCTTTTAAAATCTCTTTTAAAGTTGTATCAATTTTTTTAAATAATAAACCCTTTTTTTTATGTAAATAACTTTTAAGTTAAATAATTTATATAATCATCAAACAGATTTTAACTTTAACTGCAAAGCCTTTTTTTTTTTTTTAAGCTTTTAACTTAAAAGTAAGTTTTAATTTAAAAAAAACGTCAAACAGACTTAAAAGTTTATAGCATTGAGCAAAATGAATTCTCTCGTGAGAAGTTCAGAAAGAATCATTGCCTATTTCAGCAACAAAATTAGCACATCATGGTACTTTCCCAGATCTACAAACAGTACTATATTCTCTACCTGATGGAACATAAGAGCTAAGAACAAAATTGGCCCATAATGAAGGACCTATCTATTACAATTTCTCAAAGTTAGACAACACACTCTAAATTAGATAAAAATTTCATTGCCACCAAACTATACAAATTTAGAGTAAAACTTGGCTCTTGCACACCAGCCAAACCCTCCAACCAAGGATGTAACTGCTGTTTAGTTAAAGGTGGAAAACCTGGAAAGTAGAAAAGGGAAGCAATGAATAAGGAACATAATCCATTGGACACAACTAGTGCAAATGGAGCCATAAAGTTTGGATTATGATATGTTAAAAAACCATGACCAAAGGTGTTTTAGTGTTAGTTGCTTAGGTATTGATTGTTAATGGTTACATATTCTGAGGGGACCACAGTTGCAACAATAAGTCATGGATTGAGTAAGTGTCTATTTTTGAGGTCCCATGACAAGATAAGAGCTTGGTACAAAAATATTTAGTGGTATCCAAATTTTAGCAGTTAGTTGACTACCTTTAATTTTGATGAAGGGACCACTTCCACAACATTTATTTGCAGCTTGACTAAAGATAAAGCATCACACACAAAGTGGAGGGTACATATTCAATTTTCGTGCCACATTTTTAGGATAAGGAAAAAAGTATATATATAAAGTTCAGCATTCAACCTGTAATAATTACACTATGACGACATCTGAAAAATGTTGAGGAAGTGATTTCTATTTGAGAAAAAGAAAGGAGCAATTAAAACTGACGCATGCTCACCAAACATATTGCTTTTTAGTAAAATATGGTTACTTTGGTCATGCAAGCACCCTAGGAGGCTAGGACATACTGTAAGCAATGGAAATGCACGGAAAAAAAAGATGACCTAATCTAGTTGAAAAAGTCATCCCCATTAAAAGGTAGCATGATAAAGGCTACCTTAGTTTTAGTCCTTTCATATTAACTAGATATTACATTTCAAACTTTTAATGGCTTACATATCTTCAAATTATTGCCCTGCTTTTACTGTGCTTACAAACATCTAGCATAAGAAAATCCACACAAATATTATATTATATTTAACATACAATATGGAGGATCCTTTCACATATCAGCGTCCAAGAGATTAATATAGTAATCATGCATGATATGAAAAGAACAACTTTATTACTTTTGGTAAGTCTTCAAGGAAAGAATGGTCATATTATCCTTTTTTTTAAGGTAACAATTTTTACCAAAACCAGTTTCTGCATTATTATAGCATTACATGGAAGGTATCATTTTCTTGAGGTATTCATCTTAGACTAGATCTAATAATTCTTTTCTTTTATTTTCATTTTACCCCTTTTTGTTGTTGCTAATGGTTTGGTTTGGACAATTTGTACAATCACAGACAAACTCATACATAAGTGATTTTGTCAACGAATCTAATGGTATATTATATAGTTGAGCAGGCAGACATACTGTGAAAGCATAAATGGGCTTCTATCATCTTGCAATTATCTTGTTATTTACACCGTAGGTCCTCATAAGCATGCTTCTAAACTAATTAACCTGTGAACAATGACAAGTAAAAGCTGTCAATGAAAGTTATAGTATGAGAATAATCAAGTGAAAAAAAACACTCTTATATAAATAGGTGGGAATCAATAAAATATAAAACTAAAGAATGCCATGAAATGAATTGTCTTGACTAATTTGTGTTAATAAGTACTGAAATTGGACCCTCAATAGAAGTTCTATGCTATGTAAAATTTATACTGATGATCTATATCTGACATATAATATGAATATAGCAGAGCAAAACAAGAACAATTCTCGCTGCCAACCACTGTTTGGGGTGACACAGAAGCCAAAATCACGTGTAAATCATTCACTTTTAATATGCCAGTGCAGAATGTTATCAACCACAAGGAATATAAATAGATTCGAGAGTAAGGATTATTAGAAGCAAGTTGTTTCTTATCCTAGCCATAGAAACACTGATTGTTATAGAAAAATGTTCATTGGTTGTCTACAAGGTGAAATGCATCTGTTTATCCACAAGCAAAAGGCGAAACCTTACTTTGTTGTAAGCCGGAGAAAAGAAAAGTAAGTGGATTACCCATTTTGCCACTGACAGAATCATCAATATTAGTTGCTCCAGCCAAGGGTCCACTGCTATTGCTTGGCGGAATCATTGTTTGACTATGTTGCACTGCCTGGGGACAATATCTGAATGCATTCATTGGCTGCAATAGAAAACCAACATAATTTCAGTAGGTAAACTATCAGAAACTTATCAAGAAGACATAAGGGTTTTTTAATGCGGGAAAAAATAAAATTAAGTTCTTTTTGAAAGAAACCAATTACCTGAGAGGCATTTTGCATAAGATGATAGCCCATGTAACGAGCATATTGCTCTGAAAGAGATGGATTTTGTATTTGACTTTGGTAATTAAAGGCACCCAAAATAGGAATTTGGCACATTGATGTCTGGTTTGGTGTCTGAGACAGAGATATGGATTGGTCAACTGGCATTCTTGGCAATTGCATCGGATTGTGAATAGGAGGAAAAGGTGCAGCCATTCCCATACCCATTTGTGACATATAGTGCTGAATTCCTGGAAACATCATTGGTGCCATGCCAGATCCCATCCACATAACCTAGCAGCAAGAACAAAATTGTTTATTTCAATTCTTAGCAATGTGAGACAATTGTTGTAGGTAAGAGAATATATGGCACATGTACCTGAAGTTGTAACTGAAGAGATTTCAAGTATTCAATTGCTTCTTCTAACATTGATGCTTTGTCTGTCTGCACATACATCCCTTAGTTTTTAAACCACTATGATTGAATCTTATAAAATGAAGAATCAGTTTCTACACACTTGCATTTTGCCTTTTTCACTTGACAGTTTCACACATTATTTTATGTGCATCTGATCCAATTGTTTTGTGCTAAATATCACAGCTCTTTACAGAAAAGATTTCATTTTCTGATTCTCTCTTTCTTTTAAGCACATTACATATTATCTTTGTTAAGTGTTTCACTTTCAAATCTCACAAAGAAAATGTTATTACAGTATAGTCAACATGCATTATGATAACAAACCTTGCTACTGTGAGGTATGAGTTGTTGCAATGCCTTCATCTTTTCATTGATCCTATCTCTTCGTCTCTGCATCAGTAAAACAATATTGTCACAGTTGTTTTTTATTTTTTATTTAAAAAAAAAAGAAAGAATAAAGTTTACAAAACTTTCAGTTTAGCAGAAAGAGCCAAAACCCCCCACCCTTTCAGACAGATTATGCACTTCAGCAGCACGGTTCCTTCGGGCCGATCCTGCCCGTTGAGATGCCTTGTTTCGAACTGCAGATTTGAGTTCTGTGTCCTATTACACATAAAGTGATAGCTCAGTGTGCCAAAGAAATAAGAATTTAATCATGAAGGTAAAATAGAGAGAGGGAGGCTTCACCTCACTTTGTTCCTCTGATTCTTCCACATCTATCCCTTTCCTTTTTTGGCCCTGGTTTCTTGTAGATAGGGAACAAGTTTTTCCAAGACTACTGCCAGAGCCACCAGAAGATGAAGTCATAGTTGGTTCAAGCATATCTGATTTCACTTTCTCATTATGAGGAATTGTTCTCTGACCATCATCTCTTACAGCTTCAGGTTCGGCTGTTAAAGTAGTAGTCCAACCCCCATTACTCGATGCCCGGCTTACATCTGGGTCTTGGGGGATTTGATTGCTACCACAATAACTTGAACCAACTGTCATCACTGAGCACTCTCTAATTTCACTTTTTGGCATATTACCAGTAATTTTGTCTCTTAAATGTGCATTAGCAGATGCTGAATAAAAATTGGGGGGTGCTGAAAAGTGAGAAAAGTTTAGGACCTTGTGTGATCCACCCAAGTTATTGTTTTTCTGAGATGAATCAGAAACATGGAATCTTGGGGCAGGCATAGGAATTCCTGAGAATTCATGAACACCAGAGGGTTTCATATTAGGTGATTGTGAACTTACAGGAACATGGTGGGGAGCACTAGAAGCTTCCGATTTGGAAAGCTTTCCCTCTTCAAATTGCCTGATTTGCTTATAAGACTCAACTTCACAAGGTGGCATTTCAGATAAAAGGTTTGAACAGAATTCTTGTTCCAATGGATCCTCAAGAGGGTATTGGATCCATGAGACTGTGTCATCATCTTCAATCAAGTTACTCGAGTTTGCAAATGGCTCATTAGTCTTCAATGTTGATTGAAAATTTTTCTGAACCTGTCTTGAAGTGAATGAATCCACAACTGGTTTCCTATGTGTTTGGCTGTGCAAAACTACCTGGCCATTTTGCCATAGGAGTTCTACAAGTTCTTGGTCCAACCTGTAATATTGACCGCAAGGATAATTATAATTTAAGCAAAGTTAATTGGGACAAGAACAGTATTCAGCTTTGATAGAGACAAATTGCACACACCCCGTATTTTTCTTTTGATTGGTGATCAAGGTATCACTCTCAAAATTCCAATCAGGAACACTGTTGTTCATGGCTAATCAAACCAGTTATCTGTTTGCACCAAAAGAAGAGAACTTTAGATTTTGTATAAAAAATCAAAATCAAAGACCCTTTTCAGTGCTAGATTTTGACTCTATGTGAACAACCTTTAAGAGCATAATAAAATAATCTGCATAGACCAGCCAAACTGAATAATCAAATAAAACAAATTTGAAATAGCAAAAGAAATAATAATAAAAAAAAAGGCTTTGGGAGTTTGGGTCATGTATGGAACTTTACCAGCAGAAGAGAGAACAAACCAATGAAATGAAACCATAATTAGTTTTTGCTATTCTGAATCTTTAAATAAATATAGCACCGAAAATACAAATTCCAAGGACCCCAAATAGGAAAATTCAACTCTAAATTACAGTTGAAAAGGTACATACACATTTACAAGCCCAGAGAAAGAAAAACAACGAAATTCAATAATAAAAACATTAAACCCAACAAATTGGGAAAAATATTTGAGACATAGAAGACTCATAAACAAACACTCACAGACACATAGAAAAACAATTTCCAACAAAACAAATTAAAAAAAAAAATTGATTCACAAATCACCAAAGACACAATGAGAATGAAAACTTATTATTTTGAGGCAAGAAAAGAGAACCACACCTGAGATAAAGCAAAGTCAGTGTTTTCTAACTTGTTGAACTAGAAGGTAGCTAACAAGCTACAAACAGAAGCTCCTTGTTTGTTACCTCTTTCTCTCTACTCTAGTTCACTCTCTCTCTCTCTGAGTGTGTCCTTTGTGAGAGAATAAATTGGGGAGGAGAGTTTTTAACAGCAAAAAAGACAGTGACATCACCAAACAGAGTGAGTGATAGAGAGAGAAAGCAAAAATCCCATGGTAAAATGGAGCTTGTGCTTCTCATCAGCGAGAAAAACATGGCTCCACAGGTGTCATGTGATTAATGTACATGGATCAGTTGACGGCTATAAAAAATACACACATTTTTTTTTATAAAAAATTTCACAATAAATATATTAAGAGTATGCATATTCTTACTATCAAACTATTCTATTACCAACTCACTACTTGTCTAATCACCATTACATCAATATTTTCTCTTTTTTCAAAAACTTGTTACATTCTCTCTTTGATTCAATGGTGATTAGATAGGTTGTAAGTTAGTAGTAGAAAATTTTGATAGTAAAAATATCTTTTCTCGTATATTAATATTTAAATATATATATAAAAAAGATAATATCAATCATGTGAATTCTTAGATGTGTGTATTATTGTTATGTTATAGGAGATAAAATTTATTTAATTTTTATTTTTGTTGATAAACGATAAAATTTATTATATATATATATATATATATATATATATATATATATATATATATATAAAAGTGTATGAGATTTATATTTTTTCATATATATATAAAAGTGTATGAGATTTATATTTTTTCTTTCACTTCTTTCTTCTTATATATAGGGTGTGCAAAAAAAACTGGTTCATTTGCCCTGCCCTTGATCTGATCCATAAATACCTATTTTTTCTGAACTGGGGTTTAAATACTGACCCACTTTTATTTGGTCGGTTTTAGAATTGACTTGTTTTAATAATGACTCATTGACCCAAAACTTGATCCATACCCATAATGTGAAAAAAAAATTACAATTACATTAAAAGAAAAGTTGTAACGTAAAACAATTACGTCAAAATTTTCTACGAAAAATATTTCCAACGGAGATTTTGGCAAAATATTTTGACGAAAAATATTTTCTTCAAAATTTGTGACTAAAAACATTTCTATAAAATATTTGATGGAAAAAAATTTTGTCAAATTTTTTTACGGAATCTAAATTGCGTTAAAATATTTCACAAAAAAACATGCATAAAAAATTTCGACGAAACACATTTCCATCGAAATTTTTTGACAGAAAAAAATTTCATCAAAATTCTTTATAGAATTCAAATTTCAGCGAATATTAGCAACTGTTGTATCTTGGTGTGTGATGCACATGCTGCACTAGAATATTTCCTAATGCTGTTAGAGTTTGTTAGTAAGTTGAGTTTACGGTTAGTCAGTTAGGGGTTGTTAGTAAGTTGTGTTAGTTAGTGATGGTAAGGTGCAGTGTCCTTTCATATATACCTTCTGTATCATTTCTTGTAGGACATACAGTAATCTCACTTTCTTCTAAGATGAATTCTCTCTTCTCTCTCTCCATCATCAGCATGAGTTTCTTTATGGTATCAGAGCCTTCTTCTTGAAGGCCTGATTCATATAGAACCCTGTCATGTCTTCCGCCACTGCTCCTGAGTCACCAGAATCAAATCAGAAATCAACCACAAATCAAAACACAAGCATGGAGAATCGTGCAACAGAGATCAAAGCTCCATAGTTGTTCAACTGGCAAATCACAGTGAAGCTAACAGAGGAGAACTATCTGTTCTGGAATCAAATTGTAGAGCCAATCATCACCTCTCACCAAATGCATCGTTTTCTGGTTAATCCAAAAATACCTCTTCAGTTTCTGTCACAAGAAGATCTGATAAATGGAGTTTAGAATCCAGAATATGTGGATTGGATAACACAAGATTCGATGCTTCTATCGTGGCTTTTATCAACTATTTCTGAATCAGTAGTCAATGAAATTCTTGGAGTGAAATATTCTTACGAAGTATGGAACAAAATTCACAGGCTCTTTCAAGGTATGATGAAGTCAAAAGCAAGATTACTCCGATCAGAACTTCACTCAATCAAAAAAGGCTCAAAGATAGTGAAGGAGTTTCTCTCACGTATCAAAGGTATTTGTGACTCACTTAAAGCTTTAGGCAATCCATTGAGTGATGAGGAATGAACAAATATCATCCTTGGAGGTTTACCAGGAGAGTATGTAGCCTTCATTGCAACTGTTAATGCAAGAGAAAATCCTTACACTATCGAAGATCTAGGAATTCAACTTCTGACACATGAGCAAATTCTTGCAAAACAATCTGAAGCCTTGATTTCAGAGAATGCAATTGTCAATCTCACACTACAAAAGCACACAACAGACAAACAGATTGACACTGATAACAACAAAAATAGTGAGGCTTTATTTGCTCCTTCAGCACGAAACCAGGATCAAATCACAGGCTATAATCCTTCCAGCCGTTTCTATGGCTCCAACAGAGGAAGAGGACGATATGGTGCACATTTCAATCGAGGAAGAGGACGTGGAGAGCGTTCAAACACTCAATGCCAGTTATGTTACAAGTTTGGTCATGATGTTCATTCATGTTGGCATCGTTTTGATGAGAACTTTGTTCCTATGGTTCCATCAAACAATACCTCACAGTATTTTTCTCCTCAGTATCCACAATCTCAGAACAATCACCCTCAACAGAATCGTATGTTTCAGTACACTCGCAATCAGAACAGTCACTCTCAACCTCATGCCATGATTGCTGCTCAACCTGGGATCCTGCCTACACCAACAACAGATTCCACACATGACTGGTATCCTGATTCTGGTGCAACACATCATGTGACCTCTAATCCTCTCAACCTTCTTCGAAGTCAGCAACTAAATGGCACAGATCACATTATGATTGGAAATGGTCAAGGTTTGACAGTAACAACTATTGGTTCATCACTAGTTCCTTCTCCTTTGCACATCAACACACATTTACACCTTAAGAATCTGTTAGTTGTACCTTCAATCATGAAAAACCTTGTCAGTGTAAGTAAATTTGCTAAGGATAATTTTGTGTATTTTGAATTTCACCCTACTTTCTGCCTTGTGAAATCTCAGGAGTCTCATCAAATTTTACTTGAAGGACAAGTTGATTCTAGTGGTCTCTACAAGTTTAATGATTTTCACCTACATCAAGACCTCACTCGTGCCTCCCAGAATGCTTCCAGCTTGTCATTCACTCCTCAGGATTCATTAAGTTCTACAGCTTCCTCCTGTAATATTGTTTCTACAATTTCAGTATTACCAAATCGTAATAATCATCAACCTGATAATGTTCCATCTTCTGAGTTAGGTAGTTTCATGTTGTCTTTGTGGCATTGTAGCCTTGGGCATCCACATAAAGATGCTCTAAAGTCTGTTCTTCATACTTGTAATATACCTGTTGTCAGTAATAAAAATCTTGAGCATTTCTGTTCAGCATGCTGTGTTGGGAAAGCTCATCGATTACCTTCTTCCTCATCTACTACTGTTTATCTTAAACCTTTTGAGTTAATATACAGTGATTTGTGGGGACCAGCACCTATCCAGTCCATGATGGGGTATACTTACTACATATCCTTTGTTGATGCACATACAAGGTTCACTGGATATATCCTTTAAAATCAAAATCAGAAGCACTATCTACCTTTCAAAATATTCATTCTCTCATCAAGACACAATTTAATATGCCAATTAAGTCCATCCAAACAGATTGGGGTGGTGAGTTTCGATCCTTTAAACAATTTCTTCTCCTTCATGGTATCAACCATAGAGTAGCATGTCCTCATACTCACCATCAAAATGGTGTAGTTGAGAGAAAGCATCGACATATTGTTGAAACAGGACTGACTATGCTGTCCTATGCTTCTCTTCCATTGAAATATTGGGACTATGCTTTCATTTTTGCTGTGTACCTAATCATCAGGTTGCCTACTGCTGCCTTGGAGTTTGCTGTTCCCTTTACAAAATTATATAACAAGCAACCTGATTACAAATTCCTTAAAGTCTTTGGTTGTGCTTGTTTTCCTTTCCTTCGACCCTTTAACAAACACAAGTTAGAGTTTCGTTCCCAAGAGTGTCTATTTTTGGGTTATGCTACCAGTCATAAAGGATATCTGTGTCAAACATCATATGGTCGTGTCTACATCTCAAAGGATGTTTTGTTTCATGAAAGCAAGTTTCCTTTTCCTTTGTGGAATGTCCCCACCAGTCCTCAACCTTCCACTAATTCCCATGCTTTTCCCCTTTCTGTCTTACCTAGATACAATGTGCATCATTCCTCTTCATCCATTCCTACAGCTGTCTCAACACATGCATCTGAACAACATCCTTCTTCTGCTGACAATTCCTTATTACAAGCTTCTGCCTCTCCACCTCTTGCGTCTTATACTCCTTCTTCTTCAGCTTCCCCATTTACTCCTGCCATGACAATTGTACCTTTTGTCTCCTCTAATGATCAATCCACTTCCACTTCTCCTGTTTCCCACTCTTCTTTTACTAACACACCCTTGCCTGCTTCTTCCTCTGACTATCAACCTTCTGTTTCTGTTAGTTCCCCTTCTTCCTCTCACTCAATAGTCACAAGATCTAAAGCTTTAGCTCGGTCTCTTGTTCTTCTCACTCACATGGAACCTCTTACTGTTAAACAAGCCTTGACCAGTCCTCAATGGATGGAAGCTATGCAAGCTGAATTTCGTGCGCTACAATCAAACAATACCTGGTCACTTGTCACTCTTCCTTCTCACAGGAAAGCCATCGGCTGCAAGTGGATATTCAAGATCAAAGAGAATCCTGATGGCACTATCAATAGGTACAAAGCTCGTCTTGTTGCTAAGGGGTTTCATCAACAAGAGGGATTTGACTATACAGAAACTTTCTCTCCTGTGGTTCGACCTGTGACAATTCGCATCATGCTTACCTTGGCTCTCACCTATGGCTGGCAATTGAGACAATTGGATGTTAATAATGCTTTTCTCAATGGTGACTTAGTTGAGGATGTCTACATGACTCAACCCCCAGGCTTTGAGGCTGCTGATCGGTCATTGGTATGCAAACTTCACAAAGCCTTATATGGTCTTAAACAAGCCCCAAGAGCTTGGTTTGATAAACTGAAAAATGCTCTCCATCATCTTGGTTTTAAAAGCAGTCGGTGTGATCCTTCTTTGTTTACATTTCATCATAATCAAAACTCCACTTATGTTTTAATCTATGTGGATGATATCATAGTTACAGGAAATGATGCTGCATTCATTACTCAATTGGTTTCTGCCTTGAATGCTAAATTTGCTCTCAAAGACCTTGGCCCCTTGTCCTACTTCTTGAGGATTGAAGTTAAGCGACATTCTACTGGCTTGATCTCTCTCTCTCAGTCAAAATATGTCAGGGAACTATTAGCTCGAGCTAATATGTCCGATGCCAAAAGCATGCCTTCTCCTATGAGTACCAGTTGTAAATTGACAAAACTTGGATCAAACTACTATGACAATCCATTTCATTACAGGTCCATCGTTGGTGCCCTTCAATATGCAACAATCACACGTCCAGAGATCAGTTTTGCTGTTAATAAAGTATGTCAGTTTATGTCACAACCTTTGATTGATCATTGGAGTGCTGTTAAACGGATTTTGCGGTATCTTCAAGGCACCATCACGTATGGCCTTCTGTTGCAACCAGTCCTAACTCCGTCTCATTTACCTCTAGTAGCCTTTTGTGATGCAGATTGGGCTAGTGACCCTGATGATCGGCGATCCACTTCAGGTGCATGTCTTTTTCTTGGTCCTAATCTCATTTCATGGTGGTCTAAGAAGAAAAATTTGGTTGCTCGATCGTCTACTGAAGCTGAGTATCGCAGCTTGGCTCTTGCTGCGTCTGAAGTTTTATGGGTTCAGTCTCTTTTTCAAGAACTGCATGTTCCCATCACTGTTCCTCATATCTATTGTGACAACCTCAACACTGTTGCCTTAACGCATAATCCGGTTTTGCATTCCAGAACGAAACATATGGAACTGGATATATTCTTTGTGCGAGAACGAGTATTGTCCAATGCTCTTCATGTGACTCATGTTCCATCATCAGCTCAACTTGCAGACACCCTCAACAAGCCTCTTTCAACTCCTCGGTTTACTGACTTAAGAGACAAACTCAGTGTTCAGGATACATTCCAACCTCTTCACAGCTGAGTTTGCAGGGGCATATTAGCAACTGTTGTATCTTGGTGTGTGATGCACATGCTGCACTAGAATATTTCCTAATGCTGTTAGAGTTTGTTAGTAAGTTGAGTTTACGGTTAGTCAGTTAGGGGTTGTTAGTAAGTTGTGTTAGTTAGTGATGGTAAGGTGCAGTGTCCTTTCATATATACCTTATGTATCATTTCTTGTAGGACATACAGTAATCTTACTTTCTTCTAAGATGAATTCTCTCTTCTCTCTCTCCATCATCAGCATGAGTTTCTTTAGCGAAAGTTTTCGACGGAAACATTTTCGTTAAACTTTTTGACAAAAAAAAATTTCGCCGAAATTTTTAGCGAAACACATTTCTATCGAAAATTCTCGACTAAATATTTTCGTCAATTTTTTTGATAAAAAAATATTTCCATAAAAAATTTTAACGGAACACATTTCTATCAAAAATTTTCGTAAAAATTTTTGATAGAAAATATTTCGATAAAAAATTTTGACGGAAAAAACATTCTGTCAAAATTCTTTAGAGAATCTAAATTTGGTCGAAAGTTTCGAATGAAACATTTCCCTTAAAACAATTTCCGTCGAAATTTTCGTCAAAACACATTCCTGTCGAAATTTTGAACGAAAAATATTCCGTCAAGATTTTTGATGGAATTCTTTTTTCGTTTAAAACATTTGATGGAGGAAATCATTTTGGTCAAAACTTTTGACGGAAACTAAATTTTGATAGAAAAATTTTTTATAAAGATTTTCATTAGAGAAAAAATTCCGTCGCTTTTTGACAAAAAGTATTTCGACGAAGAAAAAAAATTTGTGACGAAATTTTCGTCGTTTGCAACATAGAAATTTTGACGAAATTTTGTGAAGAAACCATGTCAAAAACGGGTCAGGTCGGATTTGACTTACTTCAGAAACCAAGTCAGACTCACTTCAGAAACCATGTTAAGTCAGATCCGAACCGATTCTAAATTAGTTCAAAAAAATCCAAACCAAGTCAGATTTGACTTGGATCGAATTAAAGCGGGTTGGGTCAAAATACCTGACCTATAAAAATCAAGTTAGGTCGAGTCGGCACAAAAACTTGACCTGACCTGACCCATGCACAGCCCTATAGACCCCATAGATTTTTATATGGGATAAGATCCGTTTACAAACTTTTTTTGCAAATGACACTAAGTACGACCGGTCGTACATTGCATGATTAAAGTATGACCGATCGTACTTAGTGTAGTTTTTAAGTGTTTGTAAATAAAAAAGTTTGTAAATATAACCTGTCCCTTTATATATATATATATATATATAAAAGATAAATTTACTCTTACAATATATAAAACGTTAAATCTTTATGAGTGAGGATATTCTAACTATCAAAAATTCTTACTACTAACTTACTACCCATCACATCACCATTGGATCAAAGAGAGAGAATGTTAAAAAGTTTGTGAAGAGAGAGAAAATATTAATCTAATGGTGATTAGATAGGTAGTAAGTTGGTAGTGAAAATTTTTGGTATTGAGAATATCCCTCCTAAATCTTTATTGAATAATTGAAAGTTTCATCGCGCTTTGCATTAATTGGTAAGCGTTGTTTTAGCTTAACAAATATTTTCTAATTTAAATTTTGAGTATATAATTTTGTTAAAAATATAATAAAAGTTTTAATTTTATATGATTCAATTGAATTCATTAACCAGTTGATAAATTATTAAAAAAATTAAAAGAATTATGATCTTTTTTATAAGAAATCAATATAGATACTATAATTTTTTTTAGGGTTATGTTTATCTCATTTTACATGAGATAAACAACTTTCCTACACACGCAAAAAGAGGTTGGGTCCCACCACTGTTTTTTCTCTCTCCTCTTACCTATGGGTCTCACTTCTACTTTTATTCTTACAACATGAGGTAATTTTTTCTACAACATAAGAAAAATATATATATTTTTTATTTGGGTTGATTATTTAAGGGAAATATTACTTTCATTTTACATGATGTAGTTATCTCCTTTTCTTTCACTTCGAAAATCGTACCCCTTCTTTTTTCTTTTTCTTTTTTACTTTTAAATAGCGGGCTCTACTTGGATTCTCTCTGTAACATGAGAGAACTAATCTCATGTTATATGAGAGTTATATTACCCTTATTTAAAACAAAATGAAATCTAAAACTCCAAGCACATGGTGGGTGCTATCTCAAGTTTGATGGAGGGTGATGCCACTTGGCAGCTGTATTTCTATTAGGGAAATGATAAGGGACAGCATTGTCAGATAAAGAGTGGTCCACATGCTCATTCAAATTATCAAACACCGAGTAGCTACTACTCATTGTATTACACTAGTTCATTTTTATTCTCTTGTGTTCATATTTTGCTTTGCATTGTGGGATTTTCCACATGTGCATTGTTGTAGTTAGATTATTATCTACTTGGAACACTCAATTTGAAGAAATTCTTGTGTGTTAAAGTGTTGTACTTCTAAGAGATAGCTGTGTTGTGTAAACGAATGTCAACCTGACATAGGTTTCCATTTTTCACGAGTCAGTTGAAAAATTTATTGGGTAGTACATCATCTATTAAGCTTAGAGAACAGTGATCCATCTAGTTATATTTATTATATTAATTTTTTAGTTAAATTAATATAAATCCTACTTATTTTAATTTTTAATAAAAGAATTTATAATATAAGATTAATAAAAATTTACTCGTACTGTTGCACAAACCCTCTAGGCATTCATGCATACAATAAATATTTCTAAATTGGATGGGCGGATGAGACTAGAAAAAATCTTTCAATATCTTTTTCTCCACAAAAAGTTATGTAAAGACATAAAAATAAAATGTAATTTTTATGACATAATTTGTTACGAGTAGGAACTCAACCAGGGAAAGGTATCCTTCGGTAAGATTGAGGGGTTATGTAGTATAGTTTACTTTGTGTATGGGACACGTGTAATAAGGATAACATGTTGAAATGTTAGTTGGACAGCTATATAGATAGTGGGGGACACTTGTGTAATTTGGGTTAGTAATTGTAATACATGGAGGATTGGAAACTCAGTAGTCACATATATAGTTCTCTGTATCTTTGAGAATCATCATCTCATCAGAAATATACACTTCATTCTCTTTCTTTTTCTTAAGGCTCTTTGTTCTTCTTCTTGTTAGGTCATTTCCTAACAACTGGTGCTTTCATCTGAACCCAACCTGTTCGACGAAATGCGTGTTCAGGATCTTGCCGAGGAATTCAATTCGTTCCAACGTGTTGATACGCGCTTGGATGACAATCAATCACAACTTTCCCGTGTGGAAACGCGTTTGGATGATTATCAGAATCAGATAGCGCTCATGGTTTCTCAATTACAGCAACTAAATACCACCGTTCTGGCCATGGATGCACGCAATCGGGATTCTTCTTTTCGCACTCCACCGATTCAACAACAATTCGATGCACGGAACATTTCCAAGGCGATTCGCTTAGAGATTCCAGTGTTTAGTGGTGTAGACCCTAACAACTGGATTTTCCGAACAGAATTGTTTTTTGTTCTTCAACAAATTCCCGAGGAGCTCAAAGTTCCTATGGCTGGGTTACGTATGGAAGGTATGGCAGCGGGATGGTACCAGTGGATGTACAACGGAGGTTTGATCAGTTCTTGGAATACATTGACGAGGTTATTGCGTGAACGGTTTGGAGCCTCTGCGTATACAAATTTGAAGGGAGTACTCTCTAAATTGACTCAAGTGGGTACATTGCGTGAATACATACAGCAATTTGAGATATTGCTCAATCAGGTACCGGGGCTTGATGATGATTTGTATCTGAGTTTTTGTATGTCCGGTCTACAACCTGAGTTACGAAGTGCAGTGCAACTCAGGTCACCATTAACGTTGCACCAAGCGATGCAACAAACATTGGCTTATGATAATCATCATTCAGAGCTTCGTGCTTCGTTCTCTACTGTTGGTAGGAAATTTGGTTCGAGGTCTTTTCCTTCTCAGGAAGTGGGGAATGCTTCTCTGAGTACGTCCTCAGTACCTCAAATAACCCTTCCTAAACCCACGGTGCCTCAGTTAAATGCATCCAATCCAGTGTTGGCTTTACCTGCTCCTACAAATACGAAGAAGTTTTCCCATGTAGATTTGCACAAAAGGCGTGAATTGGGACTTTGTTATTATTGTGAGGAGAAATGGCATGCTAAGCACAGATGTAAGAATAAGTTGCTTCTGATGGTGGGGGATGTGGGTGAAGTACAAGATGGTTGGGAAGAGGAGGAGGAAATTGTGTGGCATTCGACCAGCACCACTAAGAATCCTCCAGAAGGTGCATTACATGCTTTGGCTGACCACTCTGGCACACGACCCTTGGTCTTTACCACAACAATTCAGAATTGTGAGTTCCCTGTGTTGATTGATTCTGGGAGCACACATAATTTTTTAAATAGACAAGTAGCATGTGATTTGAAATTGCCCATGATCCGTTCCAAAAAGATACGAGTCTTCTTGGGAAACAGAGAATTTCTGTCTACTGATAAAAAATGCCTCAAGGTTCTGATTAAATTGCAAGGTCATGAATTCTTCATTGATTTCTGGGTACTGGAGCTATGTGATCTTAGCATTGTATTGGGAATGCCGTGGCTGGAGACACTTGGCAAAGTCACTCATGACTATGTTAAGTCTTCCATGGAATTTAATTGGCAAGGGAGACAAATTGTATTGGAAGGAGACAAAAGGGGTTATGCCACAGCACAAATGGTGGTCCATAACAATGGGAGAGAGCTGAGTTGCCTTGCATTATTGCAATAAGTAGAGAGCAGCCTTGTAGATTCCGAGAATGAATTACTAGTTATCAAGAATGTGATACCAGAGGAATTGTGGCATGTTCTATGGCGGTACCAAAGTGTATTCCAGATTCCACAAGAACTACCACCTTTTCGGGGAAGGGATCATTCCATTCATTTAGAGGAAGGTTCAAGGGCAGTAAATGTAAAACCATACCGCTATAGCCACCACCAGAAAACATAAATTGAGAGACAGGTGAATGAATTACTTTCAGTTGGATTCATACAGCATTCTCAAAGTCCTTTTTCATCTCCTATTCTCTTAGTGCGCAAGAAAGGTGACACCTGGAGAATGTGTATTGATTACCGAGCATTGAATGCCATCACTGTGAAGGATAGGTTTCCAATTCCTACCATTGATGAACTCTTGGATGAGTTAGGAGGGGCAAAAGTTTTCAGCAAATTGGACTTGAGGGCGGGGTACCATCAAATTAGGGTGCTGCCTCAAGATGTAATGAAGACAGCTTTTCGGACTCATGAGGGACACTATGAGTTCCTAGTCATGCCATTCGGTTTGACCAATGCTCCAGCTACGTTCCAGGCAATGATGAATCAGTTGTTCAAACCTTACTTGCGCAAATTTATAATTGTGTTTTTTGATGATATATTAGTCTTCAGTGGATCCATGGATGATCATGTAAAGCATTTATCTACTGCCTTAAATTGTTTACAGCTACACAAATTCTTTGTGAAGGTGTCTAAGTGTTCATTTGGTGCTGTGTCCATTGAATATTTGGGTCATGTTGTTTCCAATCAAGGTGTACATGCTGATCCGAAGAAGATTCAAGCCATGTTGGATTGGCCCTTGCCTGGTAATTTGAAGCAGTTGAGGGGATTCTTGGGTCTTACTGGGTATTACCGTCGTTTCGTAAAGAATTATGCCATGCTCGCTGCTCCTTTAATAGATTTGTTAAAAGCCTCGGATGTATTTTTGTGGACAGAGGCAGCAGCTTTAGCATTTCAGCAGTTGAAGGAGACCATGAGTAAGACTCCAGTATTGATTTTACCGAATTTTTCTCTTCCAATTGCCATAGAAACTGATGCTTCGAATAGTGGAGTTGGGGCTGTACTCTTGCAACAAGACAGACCTATAGCCTTCTTCAGTAAAAAATTGGGAGTGAAGATGGCTAATTCTTCTACATATGTGCGTGAACTATATGCAATTACGGCTGCTGTGAAACGTTGGAGACAATACTTTCTGGGTTCTATTTTTGTGATCAGAACCGACCATAAGAGCATAAAGAAATTGTTGAATCAGACTATACAGACAAACGAACAACAAAAATATCTCTGTAAGTTGCTTGGCTATTCATTCTCAATTGAATATAAAAAAGGCAGTAGTAATTTGGTAGCAGATGCCTTATCAAGATTGCATGAAGATTGCAGGTTGCATACTATGATTTCAGAACCGGTTTTCAATATCCTTGAAGAAATAAGGAAGCAGAATTTCCAGGATCCATATTTGTTGCAATGCCATCAGAGTATTAATACTGATCCTGGAATGGACAGTTGCTTGTCTGTAAAAGATGGTGTCTTGTTCCATAATAATCGATTTTTGCTAAGTCCCACTTCTTCTTTGATTCCTGGCTTAATTCATGAAGCTCATGCTTCCCCAGTTGGAGGACACGCAGGCGTTTTGCGTACGTTTCTAAGGCTGTCCGCCACTTTCTATTGGAGTTCCATGAGAAAAGATGTGAAAAACTTTGTGGCTCAATGCATAATTTGCCAACAAGTGAAGTATGAGACTGCCAAACCAAGTGGGTTATTGCAACCACTAGCCATGCCAGAAGGAGTATTTGAAGATTTGTCAATGGATTTCATTGTTGGATTACCTATGTCTCACGGGTATTCAACCATTGTGGTTATAGTTGATAGGCTCTCCAAGTTTGCTATTTTTGGCAGGCTATCTTACCAAATACAGCAGTGTAAGGGGCCATTCCAATACTTGAATGCACACTTGAATTATAATGAAGTTGTGCCCATCCCAAGAATTCTGTCCAGCTCTTTGGTTTTTCATGGCAGAAAGAACGCAAGTATTGTTCAAGATATCAGTTAGTTACCTCAGTTTGACCATCCGATTGCGGGTGATATGCCGAACTTGTGTGCAGTGAGGTTCCACTCAACTTGAATAGCTGTGACAAAAACTGACTCAAGAACACAGGGTCTCGATCAGTCACTATGGAACGTGGAAAACCATGAGTGTAAACTACTAGCTCACTAAAAAGCTTGGCCACCATCGCTGCTGTAATTGAGTGAGAGAATTGGTTTAGGTGAAATTGCAACCTTATAGGCAGGTCTCAGTTGAAAAGCGTGCTAATCACAAGATTGCCAAACACTATTTTGGACCTTATCCAATTGAAAGGAAGATAGGAAGTGTAGCCTATCGTTTGCAGCTACCTCCTCATTGCCAAATTCACCCTACTTTTCATGTCTCCTTGCTCGAACCATTTCGTGGCAATCTGGATAAGCAACCAGTACCCATTCCAGCATTAACAGAGGACAATAGACCAGTACAAGTACCACTAGCAGTTTTGGCAGATCGCGTGGTCAATATTAGAGGACATCCCCAGCGTCAGTATCTGATTCAATGGACCAATTCAGTTCCTGAAGATGCTTCTTGGGAAGTAGAGGAACACCTACGGCACTGTTATCCCTCCTTGGACCTTGGGGGCAAGGTCGTGCTTGAAGGGGAAGGGAATGTTACGAGTAGGAACTCAACCAGGGAAAGGCATCCTTCAGTAAGATTGAGGGGTTATGTAGTATAGTTTACTTTGTGTATGGGACACGTGTAATAAGGATAACATGTTGAAATGTTAGTTGGACAGCTGTATAGATAGTGGGGGACACTTGTGTAATTTGGGTTAGTAATTGTAATACGTGGAGGATTGGAAACTCAGTAGTCACATATATAGTTCTCTGTATCTTTGAGAATCATCATCTCATCAGAAATATACACTTCATTCTCTTTATTTTTCTTAAGGCTCTTCGTTCTTCTTCTTGTTAGGTCATTTCCTAACATAATTCGAGTTATAACCAGTGTTGGTGTTAGCGTCCAACACATGAAGGGATAATAGAAGATTTTCCCATTATTAATAAGTTTGTATCATGAGTTGACTTTGACTCTATGCCTTTTTATTTTACACTGAACATTCAAAAGTCAGTAGTTCAAAGGTTTTTTTTTTCCGTCTATATAATTCTAGTTGGTGAATACATAAAAGAAATAAATTCTAAACTTGAGCTGCGGGTAAAATATAAGAAATTTTAAAAAAATTGATTGAGTATTAAAAATTTAAATTTAATAAGACACGAGTTATTAATATTCTATTGGTGAAGATTGGAATCACATCATACCGCTAATTATAATATTAAGTGTGTCAGATATATTTTTCAAAGTCATAGAAAATTAAGGGACACATGATTTAAGTTGAATAGATGAAATTAATAAATACTTTAGTACCTGTGCAAGAAGAGCTGTCTAAACTCTGCCAATCCCCTATGTTAATGCCAATCTTGTTCCTCTATGTTGTGTTCCACGCCTCCACCTATATGAATGGAATTATAATCGTTGTCAAGTAAGTAAAAAGTGTCTTAAGATGAGTAAATCTTATCCTCACAAACAAGAGTGATCCTTAAAAAGTCAGAACTGCTATTGAGAAAAGAGTTTAAGAGATATTATTCTGAAACTAGAACGAGTTCTATCACAAAAGTGAGAGCAATGTGATAAGTCCATGATTTGTGACTTTGAGCATGTGGTTTGATGTTAAAATAAGAATTGAAAGGATATCTTTTGTTAATATAAACCCCAAATATTGCATAAAAATGAAGGATTATGATTTTGAATGCTAATGGGCTGATTTTTTTTTTTTTTTATGTTTCAGGCCCAATTGGTGTTATTTCTCCCACCAAAAAGAATAAAGAAAAATTGGGCCAATTCTTCTTTGATCAGAAGCCCAAAGTGAGGAAAGAAAGAAACAAATTTGAAACAAAACCAATTAGTGGCCTAAAGAAGAAAAGAAAGAAAAGAAGGGAAACAAGAGAAAGATTCAGAATCGTGAAGAAAGATTTGAAAGAAAAAAACCCTAGCAGCAGACCGTCCAAGTGAACCCATCTCCATCATACCTCAATCTCAAGCCCTCCATCACGGTTCTTTCCTTGAATCGAACAAACAAACCGAAACACCCTCTGATTTTCGCTCAAGAAACAGAACCCTAACCCTACTCACGGTTCATTTCTTGAATCGAACCAACCACAACACAAACCCTACCCAATGTTTGTGCGACACAGAAAAATCCAAACAAGTTGATGAGCTGGAGGTTGTTAGTAGTGGTGGCTGGAGCTGCTTTTGTGGTGCGTTGCTAATCGTGCAAGGGACACCCACGATCGAGTGGAGCGAGGAGCATACGTACGGTTGGAGGAGGTGATTTGGGATCAGCTATAAAGAAAGAGATAAAAGCATTTGTAGGACTCTCTCTTCTTCTCTCTTTTCTGCTTGCTGAATTTATTCTCGCTCTTGGGATATTTTTATGTTTTCTATTTTTATTTTTATTTGTAATTTTTGTAAGCACTGCTTCAGGGCTATTTGCTGTTGATAGTTCCTGCGTTTTATTTTTAGTACGTTTTAAAGTTTCTGTCTTTATTAGGTACTCTTGTTGTTTGTTAGCTCATCAACCTGTGGTGATGAACTAATTTTCATAGAGTTGGGTTGAAAGAGTACCCGGAACTCGTTTGTTATTAGATGATGTTTTGAAGTCTACAATGTTGTTTTTCAGTTTGTTTACTCTGCGTATTCATATGTTGAGTTGATTATGTGATGATAACACATAGGCTACTCCTAGTGGTGTGAGTTTATTGGGAAATAACTCACACTAAACCCCACTGTGAGCACATGGAAAGTCAAGAGAGATCTATCTCAATAGGTATGGCTCTAGGGATGAAGTTACCCCCATGTAACTTGTGAAAATGGTACTTCAAGATCCTATTATAACAGTGATATAGGGATATGTCATCTGTTGTGATTGGAAGAAAACTGTTGTTGGGAAACAATAGTTAATTTAGTATTTTCGTTAAGCTGAAAACAATCTCTGTTTTTTGTTAAAGCATCCTAATGGCAAATGAGGGAAGGGGAAATTGACACCTAACTTGCTTCCGATTTCTATTTTAAAAACCCATCTTTGTTATCTTTTGTATTTTCATCTAAATCTGAAATTATTTTTCTGTTTTAAAACTTAAAAGAAAATCATAAAAAATATATTTTACAATTCTTTTAGTTAAGTAATTTTCTAGGCAGTAGTTAAAGATCCTTTCACCAACTAAAATCACTGCTTTAAAAAGAGAAAATTTCCACAAAAACATTCTAAGTACACTAGTTTAGAATAGTAGTAGCATTTAATTTGATTTTATTTTATTTTTAGTTATGTTAGCAATTACCGATTTATTCCAAGTTAAAACGCAAAGATCCTTGTGGGAACGATAACTGGGACTCACAAAAGCCCTATATTACTTGTTGTCACATACTTGCGCGTTTACTTGCATAACTGTTAGCAAGGCAACACAATCCGCTAAATTAGAAGAGAATGACTTATTGTAATTCATTTTAGTGGGTGCGGTGATAAGTGCAATTCTTGTATATACCAAAAAAAAACAAAAAATCTTAGTAATCCTATTTTCTAGTGGAGATTTATTTTTGGACCTTTGGTCCAATGATTTTTCTCTTCCATCATTTTAGAAGGGTTTTTCATATTAAATATTTATGTGCCTTGTTTAATCCCTAAGGATCAAAGGTTGCTATATGATTTAGGTACTAGTTTTGTCCATGAAGGAAATAATTGTAGGTGGTGGTATATCACTATGCACAAGACGAAATATAAAAAACTAATGGTGTATATCTCCATAGTAACAATGAAATAAGATTAGGGTCTCAAAGAAAATACTAATAGGGTTTAACTCTTTATATAAAGAAAGATTTTGCCTTGAAATAGATAAAGCTCAATTTACCTTTCTGAACAAGGGGTTATAAGTTTATAACATGGATCGAGAACATGCCTTTTTTTTGATAAACGAGAACATGCCTCTTTATTTCTTCTTCTGAAAAATTTGTTGTTAATTTGTCGGATTTTATATTTCCTAACACTACTATATCTAACACCCCGTTCTAGAACCGATTTGTGAACATTATGTATGGCATTAGGCGTAATTACAATCACAATAATTGAATTAAAGTACAGATAAACTTTTTTCTTTTTATTTATAAACATTTACGTTTAAAATCAAATTTGTAATTAAAACAATTCCAATAGTTGTAATAATAACTTAAACTATGTGTGAAACACTTAATGTAGTTTTATTTAAGCCATAGTTACCACTATAGTGTGCCAAGTAGTCCTCTTAGACCAACAAGGCTTAACAATTCATTTTTATCGTTATTCAACACTAAACAGCTCCACTTTTTAGTTTACTTAAGGAATTTTATACTATTTCTATGGTCTTAATTTTCCTTCATGTTATAGATTTCTTCTTTAGCTACGCGTGGGTTCAAACCGCGCTCAAATCAGAGCACCCCGTAGCTCAAGTTATGAATTTTTGAAGAAAATGTGCTGAATTTCACAAGGGTCCGGCATTGACAGCGCCAAACCCGCGCTGATAGCGCCATAACACCGGTTTTTTCACGTCAAGCGGTGCCATCAGCGCCAACCGACTATTTGGTGGTGCCAATAGCGCCGTTTTGGCGCCAAAAGCTCCATGGTTCTGGATATTTCCCGATACTTCAAGTTAAATTAGTAGGTAGTGGAGCTTGGGTCTGTGAAGATCTATGGTGGTTCACTGGTATTTTACCCATAACTTGAATTATACTTATCTATTTGACGCAATCTTGGTCTCGTTGGAAAGCTAAGAAAAAAATCTATAACTTCCATTAAGACACAAGGGTCTGAACCTATCATATAGGATATTAAAATTGGACGACAAGACATGACATCTTTATTTTTACATTGATTCTCAAGCTAAAGGTCTTCTTTCCCCTAATTGGCATTTTATAACTACTACAAGACATCATCCTTACAATTTTAAGACATACATTTATCAAATAGGCATCCATGCCCTTCCATCATATATACAACAAGTACAATATTACACAATATCCAAGGGTCTTTAATACATAATCATGGAACTTAGCTACAAAATACTATGATCAAATCTTTGGCTCCCATCAACAAAAGAGACATCAAAAGAGGTAAGCATAGGCTAAGTCCACCAAAATGAAACATGATGTACACATATCAAATGGCTTTCAAATATAAATCCTATACATAGGAACTACCAAATGACATGCATAATCAAAACAATGCAATATCCTCATGCATCAATCTAATCCAAGTATGGCCACTTTCCACCAGAGGCTCCTGCAGCATCTGTACCTGAAAGGGGGTCCCCACAACACGACGTGAGATATACGAATACATCTTAGTAAACCAGGGGTCCTTAAAGCATTTCTCCACCCCATAGTTCACTCACAGTATAATAGCAATAACCATAAATAATGCAGTAAATACACATCCATGCAGTATGTAAAAACATCTCCAGGAGACATCCCTCGAGCTCTCATGCTATCCTAAGGATACTCAGATACAAAATAGACCTACTGGCCAGCTAAACTACCAAGTATGAATTATGCATCGTCATGCAACATACAAAACATAGGGAAACACCATCGTATGCCACACCAAGTGCATACACATACGTATAACAAAGCATTAAACTACTTTATTGCATTTAAATACACTATCAACAACCACTACCCATTCCGGTCTTGGTAGAACAATAAAGGGATCAATTCCCAAGGTTCGAAGGCTTACCTTAATGCTTCCAATCCCAACCTTTGTTCACCACCAATGAGCAATTAACCAGGCTTTACAACAATACCAACAACCTCACAAGCAAACACCTACACAAGGTGTAATGCAATCAATCTATTGCATCCAAGAATATATGAATATTCATAAACCAAACAATCAAATTCACACCACAACTATGGCATGAACTTACCACTCCCAATGAGCAAATCAACCACCATGACTTCCTCCAATGGTTGGTCCTTCAATGTTGGTCCACAAGGCTCGATCCTATCACCACAAGGGACACAATCAACCATCCAATTCACAAAATGCTAGAAAACTCACAAGCCCAAGCATTAATTTTTCAATATATTGAACAACAACTAAATGACAATCTAAGTCCATTTCTACCATTTATTTATCGTTCCTAACAACTTTTACAAAAGGATTTAGCACCAATCTAACTCAAACATACTCCATTATTCATGCATTTTCTTAAAACAAAACCATAATGCACATATCTTCCAAAATGACAACAAGAGTTGGAGTTCTTACTACAAATACAACCCCAAGTGTGTAAGGAAGAAGCACCAAGCTCAAGGAATCAAGACTTCACCTCTAGCTCCACTATCTCCAAATTCTCGCCCCTCCCACCAAGAATTTCTCACTCCACAATGGCTCCCACCCAAAACTAAGCTAGGATTAGCGATGAGGGAAAAATTTGAAGTGGTTTAGGCTTTGGAATGGAAGAATTTGAGCAAGAAATGGAGGAGTTAGGTTTTGGAGCTCATTGGCTATGGCTTCCCTTCTCCCCTCCCAGATTTCCACGAAGAAGAAGAATGAAATGAAGCCAATTTTGGCTTTCTTTCACTTAACTTACTTAAGTTAAGTACAACAGGGTAAAAACTCATCTATCTATTCAACTCCATTCTTTTTCAAGCTTTTCCCAAAGGTCTGAAATATTTTTCTAGGAATATTTTACTTTTACTTTTATATTTTGGGTACTTTTTCCACACCCATTTTTACCTAATAATTTTCACTGACTGCACTTTTTACCTCAAAAGTGACCCCAATTCGCTTAATTAGATATTTTACCTAATTTAACCCACAAATACAAGATTAATTGCCTAATTACATGCAATTAATTAAATTTCATGGTGAGGGATATTATACTATACTCTTTTATTAAATTAGCAATAAGTGAGACTGATATGATATTAATCATATGAAAGTGAATAAAATAAATATATTTAACTACATATATATTTTTTAACTTTAATAAATGATGTATGAAAAATTCGAAACAAATATTGGGCGGAATAAGTAAAAAGTGAATCAAGTCCCGTATGACAGCTCGATCTTATTCCCCACTCTCTGTTGTCAAAACATACAGCGTACAAGTATGAGATGCGTATATTTCTTATTATAAATAAAAATCTTTTGGCTCTCCAGTATTTTTCCATTCACATTGTATGAGATGTAAGTTTTTTTTTTTGGATATAATGACCTTAATTACTTCTTTGAGCTTAGTCACAATTAAGGTTTATTGTCCCTCTCTAAATATGTATCTGGTGGCTCGTGAAAATCAAAATCAAATTCTCTCCCCACTTTATTCAACATGTATTATCAACTGAACTATGCGTATTGAGTTAAATGTGTTTTTTTTTTGGTGAAAAGGGGTAATAGTACAAATTATTTGTGTAAATTGAGAATTAATAAGTTTCAAAATTGGCTGCCGTTAGTGCTGTCAAAACGGGCCACCCCGGCCCGTTAGGCCATAGCCCGCGCGGGCCAGGGCCAAAAAGCCCACATATTAACCAGCCCGCACGGGCCAAAATCATATAACCTAACGAGTTAGGGCTAGCCCGCGGGCCACATTAAAAAATATTCTGCACCATTTTTCTATTGGTCTTTACGTAATCAAATGTAATGATATTTTGC
>JAVKPL010012903.1:0-66356 GCA_032173675.1 Gastrolobium villosum | reverse complement strand
AAAATTTGACACGTGGACTAATTTTATTTTTTTATGCTTTTCTTTTCCTCAACTTTTTATCTCTTTCTCTCACCTCTGTCCCACCATTTTTTCCTTTGTCTCGGAGCATAATAAACCGGCTCGGGGTTGTTGATGTGTCTCCAAGATGGTACAATTATCAGTGGCAGTCAGCCAGTCATTGAGTTTATTGATATGATCATGAAAGGAAATGGATCCTCTCATGCAAAAAAGTGATCATATTATTTGATCATAACCACTTATTAATGATGAGATAAGAGAGATGATAGTGTGTAAATTCAAGAAATTGTATTTGGTTAATCAAATTACTGGACAATTTCAATAAAATGTTATTCTTAAACAAAAATTCGATAAACTTATTAGTGGGGAGTTTCAAGAAGGCTTTATAAAGTGCTTTCTTGTAAGAATCTATGGTACATGTACAGTAACTTGTATCAACTTTTGTGAGAGAATTATCGGTGAGTCTTTGTGAGGTAACTTGTATCAGCTTTAATGGTAATAGAAAAATGTCTAATTTTGAAAACTCCAGCTAGCTAGCTATTGCCTATGTCTCTTCTGGCAAGGTTACCCTCTTTCTAGTTTCTTCTGCAATTCAAATGTTAATGCCAATGCACACTTAATGGTAATAAACATTAATAAATCACAACTAACAACTACTGTTTTGGCTAATAATGCACTGTGCTTAATAGCTTCACCTCAATTTGGCCTTATTCATTACTTAATTCAGAGAAAAGTGACCTTGTAAGAGGGATCACCAAATAATTAAGTGGACCTGGACCACTTAATTATTTTTCTTATTGTATAATTTGAAAATTTACCACAGATAGATAATGCATACAACATTTTTAATCTAAGGGAACATTTTAAATAAAATGAAAAATGTATAAAAACTATCAAGTGCACATGGATTACTTATCAATGCGGGTAAACACTACCGTGAACAATGTTTTTTTAGCTGTTTCGGTAGTCTGATGAAAAAGAAACCTCCGTAGAATGATAGATCTAAGAAAACAGAGTGAAACAAGGGTTCTCACGGTCCAAAAGGTCCCCGAATTTTTTTCCGGCAGCGGCTTTGTGACGACGAGAGGCAAATATGATTTAGCTTTTAAAGACGTGAACTGCGGAAGCAGAGCCCTCAAAATTGAAAGATCTGATTCTCAATTGAAAAAAGTGATAGTCTTATTGATAAAATTGTGTAATACATCAGTACAATTGTTCTCTATTTAAAGAGACTAAATAACCTAATGGGCTAAGCCCGAAGAAGATTCTAGAATGAAAATAAATAAACAAATACTATTATTTATTTTTTTGGTAAGCAACAAATACTATTATTTACAATAATATGCATACGAAATGTCTATGGGGAAAACTGAAATCCTTCATGCTCATCATGCTGCACAATATCCTCCGGCATATCATGCTGCACAATATTCTCGATCGATGTCCACAAAAAAATATGAAATTTATTAAACACCTACCAAGTTTCATAAATCCTTTCACACAAAAAGAAAATTATATATGACTAAGAAATGTTTGTGGGGAATATTGAAGTGTTTCATGCTCATCATCCTCTTGCACAATATCCTTTGTCCATGTCCACAAAAAAATATATGAAATTTATTAAACTCCTACCAAGTTTCATAAATCATTTCACACCAAAAGAAAATTATATATGCATACACAATGTTTGTGTGGAAGATTAAAATCCTTCATGCTCACCATTATGTACATCATCCTCCCGCACATCAGCCGGACTACAAGAATCTGGATCTGAATCCGAAAAAACAAAAAACAACATCGCAACTAAATCATTGCCTATCAACCAAAAGAAAGCTAATACAACTAATGATTTTAATGCTTTAACATGAAAACAAATAAAATGTAATGCAAGAAATTGAAAAAGGAGAAATACCCAAATGAAGAATGTATTTTTTCTTTTTTTTGGAAAACCATTGCTCAATATACTTTCGGTATTTTTCTAACCAATTAGATCGGGGACCTGTTTTTGCCATATTTTTTTTTCTTCTTAGGCAGTGTATGGTCTTGCACTTATGCGTTGCATCCAAGCCACACTTTTGTGGGCACCGATCAGGACAATTGTATGAAATAACATTGCAGCAAAATTAAAATTGTCCTGCATGCTACTATATGTCTTTGATGCACATAAGGCTCAAGAAGATTTACTCCTTGATATGGATTCTAAATAATTTGTAATAAAAAAACAATACAAATTTATCAAGTCAACAGATGAAGAAGATTTTCATTTATAATAAGAGTGGTATTTTTATAAAATTACATCATCATACTGGATGTTCTTCAAAATATTCTGGTATAAATCTTCCAATCCATTAGCATAGGGTTTGTTAAGAGATTTTTCTACCCATTTCTTAATTAATGGAAAATTTCTCTCTTCAAAATTGACGTACGTCAACTCTTCTTCAGTCATAGAGTATGGGCAATTTATAATATATAGCAGGCAAATAGTCCGAAGTCTCGGAATATGTTCAAGTACAAAAACATGCATATATATTTGACAAAAAAAAAATTCAATTTAAAAAACATATATTCAAAAAAAAAATGCAATACAAAAAGTAAATATTATAACAAAAATTACAAAACTTAATTAAACAAGAGTGGTAGCAAGTGTCAAATGCTTAACAGATTCTCCATCTCTTATGTGTTGTTTACCTCTTTCAAGAGAATTGTGGATGTCCGCCAAACATGCAGCCCCCTGTGCATACGACCCAATGACATCAATGTTTTCCAGCAATAATAAGAAATAAACTTTGACATCATTAGTGTGATGGAAAATAATTGATCCCAAACACATACATGACGTATGCTCTGACTTGTTGGGATAAATATATGGAACTGTTATTCATAAATTCAGCTTTTAACCAAGACAATGGAACTGTAGATGTATCACCCTCTTGGCCTCCATTTTTTTTAACATAATCTTCACCCAAATATGTTAATATCACTTCCCGTGGCGTCATCAGAGCTTCATTTGTAATTATAGGCTTACCCACTATAGACAAACCTAGTATGTACAAAATGTCTATCAAACCAATTGGTAATAGCAGATCATCACCAAACTTAAAAGAAAAAGACTTCGGATCATAGAATTCAAAGAGTGAGGATATAAGTTTAATATCCGTGAAGACTGAAGATAAACTCTCAACGAAATTGTCAAAAATCCTTGCGATTTTGTCAAAACCGGTCCCTCTTAATTTTCCGAACTTGAACTCCATATCTTCAAATTATTAAAATGGCAGCATTTTTTCGATGAAGTCTTTTCCTATCAAATAAAAGGCCAAGTATAGCAGAATAAATAATTTCTGCCAATAGTTTTTACTTAGTGATGTATAGATATCATACATAACACCAAAAATTTGAAAAATAAAAATAAATGCATTAGAGCTGCACCTACATCCACACTTCCATAAAATAAAGTAACCTTCAAATCACAACAAAGCCTATTAATTTATAAAAACACACTACATTCATCTAAAAGGATTATCCTTTTAAATAATAGACATTTTTCCTTTTTTAAACTTCTACTTTTAAAATAAATTATATTGAAAAAAATATATTTTTTAATATAAATCCTAAAAAAATTAGAAAAGTTAAGCATATATATATCATGGATATACATCTATATTTTATAACACATATATATGGGATAAACATCTATATTTCATAACACATATTTGTAATCAATGTACTTATAAATATTACTAATAAGTATTTTCAGAAAAAATCATACATTTGTATACTCTGTTCACCCATGTGCCACATTATTTAGCATGATGACCGGGTTCACTATACTTACAACATACACTCTTTTTATTTCAAGAGACACCATTTCTATTCTCATCTCATTTAAGGTCTCTCCACTCCTACCAAGAAATTTTGGATTTCATTATGATACTACAAAAAAAAAAATGAGACCATGTGGGCAGTCTCAATTAAAAGTAGTTATTTTAATGGGGTTTACATTCCTCATTTAACAGCATGATTCCCTTCATGATCAGTCCACCGGATATATAACTGGTCTAAGTATGAGATACACAAGTCGCCTGAATTATGGAACTCATTTGGCTGTGGAACCGCGCCAAATACAGCCCCACAAACAGCGGGTCAATCCTCAGAAGTGGATCCGATGACAACATCCCCGTCAGTAGGCAACCCCAATATGCCTGCCACATCTTGCAAGTGATAGTCATCTCACCTTGGGTCATGTGGAAAGTATGTGTCTCTGGTCTCCACCTCTCGACCAGAGCACTAATCAAAGGGGCATCAATCTGTGATAAATTATGCAATTTGAGCGTGTTAACGAATGATATTGAATAATAACAAATACAAAACAATGTAAATTGCATACCTGAAAATGTCGCATCCGGACAACATGTATGAATCCGGCTTGTGTCAAGTAGTCTGTGACAACCTCTGGGATAGTGCCTATAGGTGGCCCCCCAGATGGCTTCCCACGTCTCGTCTTTATTTTCCGTACATGCTCCGTATTCCACACCCGTTGTGAAATATGAGCTTTTTGCATCCTCTTACGGAGGACCTCCCATCTGTACGGCCCAGGTATGATGTACATACTAGGATCGGTTGGCTCTACATCCAATGCAGAACCGGATGAAGATGATGACTCAGCCATTACCCTCAACTATATAATATAAAACAACATTTAAATTAATCACATGTAATGGCCCATTTTACTTACAATTTAATTAAGCAATGAAATAATTTGTTATCAGAAATTTTAAGCATATGCGTCATTTTTATTACTCCTATCGAAATTAATGAAATAATGTTAATACGTAGTACAGTCATTTATTTGTAATTAAATAATAAAAAAACATTGGACAAAAGTAATATAATACTTACATAATACTTACTACTATTTCCTAAATCACTAATTACTATGCTAAAACCTAATGCATAATTAAATATTAATAATAATAACTACGTAACAAAAAAAGGAAAGTAACATTACAACATTCATGGCATTGCACAAAGTTTCTAAGTGACTATCCTAATGTTCTCAGTCTCTAATATACGATTAATCCTAACATGCATTACTAGCTACCACCGTAATTTAAACGTATACATAGGAGGTATTACAACCTTACCTAAGTCGGCAGAGCTTCGCTACGAATCGTCGTTAGAGAGAGGTTAGAGAGATGTGAATGAGTGAGGAGTGTGAAAGAGACATGGAGTATTTATAGAATTGCACATGAGACGCCCCTTTTGGGCGTCACATGTGACGCCAAAAAGGGGCGTCACATTGTGCATTACATCTGTAAATACCCCCAAACTGTATTAAATGCGTAATTTTTTAATTAAATTGCATTATTTTAATTTTTTTGCCTGTGTAAAACACTTGACTTATTAAAATTCAAATTAAAGAAGTGACATTGTGCATATTTTTACGGGTCTGTTTTTTCGGATGTTACTTTAGATAACTTTATCTAATGTTCATCAAAATGACGTTGTTTTGAGACGGAAATAATGATATTTTTGTAATTTTAATTTATTTCAGGGTTATAATAGTCTTTATCACTCAAATTATTTAATTTTTCAATCCCAAAACGACGTCGTTTCGATGAATATTAGATAAAATTATCTAAACTAACATCGGAAACTTTTTATTATTATTATTTTATAGTTGTCCAAGATTGATTTGATCTGTCAAATTCAATTTTCACAATAAGTGCAGCTGAGGGAAGGCCCTTTTTTGTGTGTGGAAAGAAGCCTAAAAAACAAATAGGACTTAATTATTTTTCGAAAGGCAGTAATTATTATTTTTTCTTCAAGAATTGTACAGCTCTTATACATAGAATCTTTAAATTGGTGCTAAGAACATAACAGGACAACATCAACACATTATAATTTATTTGTAAGAACACCTAAACAGTGCACTAAATTTCGAATTAGACAAAAACCATATGACTAAAATATAATCTCCTATTGGGCCCTAAAACCTGAAGAGGACAGCATCTCTATCTTACATTTTACAAATTACACCAGCACTAACTAACATAATACAATGAACTTTGAGGCAATATCCAATCAAACATCATCAGGACAAAATATTTGATACAAAGAAATAAAGCATAAGAAAGAAAATTGGCTTCAGCATAAAGGTGAGAACATTAGAAATTTCCAAGAGATAAATCTACTGCAATACAAATATTACTATTATACTTTCCTGCTAAAGAAGTAATCAACCAAATATTAGCATCATATTTGCTTACCAAAAAAAAAATATATTAACATCATATTATGATATTGATCGGCTTTCACAGGAACAGAATGCAAACTGGCTTAGGGTCAAATAATATCAATTTCATGTACAATATTTTCCAATATCTAGATTTTATTAGGAATTATGATACCTGGTGTAATGTGGTTATATACAGTAATTAAAACATAGATTAAATTAACACTATATATATATATCATCGACAGAGACAACATCAGTGACTTCATGTAGCGGACCCAACTCATGCAAGGCCCAAACGCATGCCTAGGCCACCAGCCCACCTAAAAGACTATATTTAACTACCTTATTATCTAGGAGTCTTAAAATCTATTTTAATAAATCCATGCATTTGACCAATTGTTAGTTAGTTGTTATAGGATTTGTTATTATCCTCAGTTGTTATTTTGTTGTTATCCTCAGTTTGTTATTTTGTTGTTATTTGTTTTGTTATAAATATCCTGGAAAAGATCAATGAAAGCATGGAATAGTTGATCACAATTCTTCTCTCTCAATTTCTCTCAATCTCTCACTTGTCTCTTCTTCTTCCTCAATAGACCACCCTTCATTGGTGCTTTCATCTGATCTCCCTCCCCAATGGCAGAGAACACACGCATGCGTGAAATGACTCAACGCATCGAAACCCTTGAGAAACAACTAACAGCAGCCGAACTCGTTCGTGAGCAACAACACTTGGCATTACAAGACTCACAGGCAAAATTGCTGCAATCACAAACACAGCAAAACCAACAATTTACGTTGCTCAGGCAAGATATCAATCGCATTCTTGACACTCAGTCCAACGGTTCGGGAGTTCTCGGTTCCGGCCCATTCCAATCACCACCCAACACTAGCAATAACCGCACACAACCAACGAAAATCACATTCCCCAGGTTTGCAGATGGCGATCCCACAGATTGGATTTTCCATGCCAATCGCTATTTTGATTTCTATCACATACCAGAAGCAGAACGCGTGCTAGTTGCTTCGTTCAACCTTGACAAGCCAGCCAACTCTTGGTTCCAAGGACTTTTCAATGACGGGTTAATTCCAAATTGGCCAGCCTTCGTGGTAGCGGCACAAAGACGGTTTGGCCCATCAGAGTTTGAAGATCCGGCAGTGTGTCTTGCCAACCTCCGCCAACAAACCACGGTCAGCGACTTTCAGGCTAGCTTTGAAGTCATGGCCAGCAGGGTACCTGGCCTTTCACAAACACTTAAAAGAGCCTTGTTTGTGGCCGGCCTCAAACCAAACATTCGAAGCCAAGTTTTAATTCAACGCCCTCAAGATATCCATGCTGCATTTTCACTAGCCAAAATATATGAAGACCAGCACACAGATTCCCATACAGGGTATCGCACGCAACGACAGTGGACCCCACGTCCACCGTTACCAGCCAGTACTTCAGCCACTCCACCACACACCACCAAATATCCCGCCACCACATCCCCCCTCTCTATCAAGCGACTCTCACCAGAAGAAATCCAACAGAAAAGAGAAAAAGGGCTTTGCTATAGTTGTGATGAAAAATACGTGTTCGGCCACAAATGCAAAGGTAAGGCAACCTTGCTTTATTTTGACGGCACCGAAGAAGAACCCCCTCCGCCTGCCTCTGAAGAATCATTAGAATCTCAATTTCAAGATAAGATTTCTAATTCTTTTTCTGAGATCAGTTTGAACGCTCTATTTGGCCATTACTCCCCACGTTCATTTCGCTTGACGGGAACGATATTTGGCAAACCTGTCCAAGTTTTAATTGACGGAGGCAGCACTCACAATTTTATCACTCATAAAATGGCAACTTATTTGGGACTGGTTTTGCAGACTTTAGAACCATTTACTGTGCAGGTCGGCAATGGTGAGGGACTTCAATGCCAAGCGTACTGCAAGGAAGTACCAATCATAATGCAATCCCACACATTCTACATGGATTTCTATGCCTTGGAATTAAAGGGTGCAGATATCGTCCTCGGGGTTCAATGGTTGAGCACTTTGGGACCCATTCTCACTGATTACAGCCAATTAATAATGACATTTGACCACCAGGGTACCCAAATTCAACTTCACGGACACCAACCGGATAATCCCATCCTTATATCCTCGGCTAAGTTGAACAAACTTATGGCCACCGATGCTTACACTTCTTGTCTTATGTGTTTTACCCACTCACAACCCAAATCACCTAACCCACCACCAATACATGACAAGGAACCCCACCACGCCATACCCGACATTCACACACTACTCACCACCTACAATGACGTGTTCACCATTCCCAGCACCTTACCCCCCCATCGTCCACATAACCACCACATACATTTACTTCCTAACACAAAGCCGATCCAAGTTCGCCCCTACCGTTATCCACATTTCCAAAAAAGTGAGATTGAAAAATTATGTAATGAAATGCTCTCCACCGGCATTATTCGTCCTAGCCAATCCCCTTTTAGCTCCCCTGTTCTACTGGTAAAAAAGAAAGACGGAACTTGGCGTTTTTGTGTGGACTACAGAGCCTTAAATGCCATCACTGTGCGCGATCACTTCCCTATTCCGACCGTCGACGAGTTGCTGGACGAACTCCACGGAGCCACAATATTCTCCAAACTTGATCTCCGCTCGGGTTACCACCAAATTCGTATGCACTCAGAGGATATTCATAAGACAGCATTCCGGACACACCACGGCCACTTTGAATTTCTGGTTCTACCCTTTGGACTGTCCAACGCTCCCTCCACCTTTCAGGCTACCATGAATGATGTTTTCGCACCACTCCTCAGACGTTGTGTGGTCATCTTCTTTGATGACATTTTAGTGTTCAGCCCTACGTTGCAAACACACATCACCCATTTACGTCAGGTCCTAGACATATTGCGAACACACAAATTGTATGCGAAACTCTCTAAATGCTCGTTTGCTACATCATCTATTCATTTCTTAGGACACATTGTATCTAGCGCGGGCGTTTCCCCTGATCCGGATAAGGTTATAGCTGTTTCTGACTGGCCTATTCCAACTACGGTCACTCAAGTGCGGGCATTCCTCGGGCTTTCGGGTTACTATCGCAAATTTATTAAAGGTTATGCAAAAATAGCTTCCCCAATCACCGATCTCCTGACCAAGGGAAAATTCTATTGGACAGAGGAAGCTAACCAGGCCTTTATCAATTTAAAAAAGTGTCTCACTGAAGCACCGATTCTCACGCTGCCTAATTTTCAAAAACAATTTATCCTCGAGACAGATGCCTCAGGTACGGGTATCGGAGCGGTGTTGCTCCAAGACGGCAAGGCAGTAGCTTATTTTAGCAAAAAACTTTCCCCACGCATGCAATCACAGTCAACTTATGTACGGGAAATGTATGCTATTACGTCGGCCGTAGGCAAATGGCGTCAATACCTCTTAGGATCCAGTTTCATCATACGCACGGACCATAAGAGTTTGCACCACCTGATGAATCAAGTGATACAGACACCGGAGCAGCAACAATTTTTAGCCAAATTGTTGGGGTATAATTATACAATCACTTTTAAATCAGGAATTACTAACGCGGCTGCGGACGGTCTATCCCGCCAGCTACAAGGGGATATGGGAGCCCCATCAACGCACCTCGCTTCGCTATCTACACCACACACTCAATATTTATCCGTATTACAGACCGAGTTACACAAGGATCCCTATGCCAGCAAAATAATAAGGGAATTACAATCATCCAAAGACAAAAAAGGGGACTGGGATGTTCAAAATGGATTGCTACTACATAAAAGCCGCATCTTTATTCCGGCACAGTCTTCACTGATTCCCAATTTGCTGCAAGAATTCCATTCCTCGCCTATAGGAGGTCATGCTGGCGTCCGTCGTACTCTTTCCCGCGTGTGCACATTTTATACATGGAAAACAGTAAAACACGATGTTCAGGAGTTTGTCAAATATTGTGACATATGCCAAAGGGTGAAATCCATAAACCACTCACCATATGGGTTGTTACAGCCGCTTGAAACACCCAAGGAAATCTGGTCCGAACTCACCATGGACTTCATCACCCATCTACCACTGACTCAAGGAAGCTCTGTTATTCTCGTTGTCGTCGACCGGCTGACCAAAGGTGCTCATTTTATTCCGCTGCCAAGCTCTTACACAGCAACCAAAGTCGCACAAGCCTTCTGGGATAACGTCGGCAAGTTGCATGGACCACCCAAGTCCATCATCAGCGACCGCGACCCCATTTTTACTAGTGCCTTCTGGAAGGCTCTGTTTCAGCTCCAAGGAACACGTCTCCGCTACAGCTCTGCATACCACCCACAGACGGATGGCCAAACGGAGAGGGTCAACAGGACGTTAGAACAGTATCTCAGGGCTTATACATTTGAAAAACAAACGGAATGGTTAAAATTCTTACCCTTCGCCGAGTATCATTACAATACAGCCTACAATCGCAACATCGGAACCTCCCCATTCGAGGCAACATATGGCAAACCACCTCCGTGCTCCTTGCGATACTCGTTGGGCATGTCATCCTTGGAAGCTGTAGATTCCACACTCAGTCAACGCATGGCAATCCTGAAAACTCTTCGGGAACATTTAAAGAAAGCACAACAGTCCATGAAAACACAAGCTGACAAAAAACGACAAGACTTTACCTTTCAACCTGGAGATTTAGCACTCCTTCGTCTCCAGCCTTATCGTCAGCTTTCCCTGCGAAACAGGTCATCACACAAGTTAGCACCAAGGTTTTTTGGACCTTACAAAGTATTAGAGAAGATTGGTAACGTGGCTTACCGTTTACTTCTACCACCAGAAGCGAAGATACATCCGGTTTTCCATATCTCATTGCTACGACCGTTTCACCTTCGACCGGATAGACCAGCTCCAACATTTCCACTCGCGGTTGAACCAAGTGAGTTGGAACACACACCAAGTGCTATCCTAGCCACCCGGACCATTTGGCGTCAAGGTAAACCCCACAAACAGCTCCTGGTACAATGGTCCCAGTTACCACAGGAGGCAGCCACTTGGGAAGACGAGGACGCCCTCGAAACCTGGAACGGAGAGGTCTCTCCATGCGACACAAGGGAAGGAAGAGAGGTTGGGGACGAGGCGCACTATTCGCACGACACAGAGAAGGGAAAAGGGGTTGGGGAAGAGGAACTCCACTCGCGCAAAGGGAAAGAAAAAAGGGATGAGGAGGACACACAACAAAAGGAGCTCCATAGCCCTTTCAACATTCAAGAGCCATTAAATGTGCCCACCCACTCAGCCACCCACGAATTAATGCAACCCAACCACTCAGCCGCCCAGGACATTAATGCACACACCCACTCCACTGCCCAACGTCAGGCGCGCACGCTTCACGAAACATCACAGGGGGAGACTACCAATGACACCACAACTACACCTGCTCCCACCCACTCCACTGCACAGGAACAGACGCGCACACTGCACGAGGCAGCACATGGGACGGCTATCAGTAGCGCCCAGACGCGCACACTGCCCGAGGCGGCACAGGAGCAGGCTATCAGTAGCGCTGCGGCTACTCCTGCAAGGGCCACAGTTGCTCAGATTAATGATGGATGGCTTTGCACCAGGCCCGCGACGAAGGACACTGGGCTTGAGGACAAGCACTCTTCTGATGGGCAAGGGAGTGTAGCGGACCCAACTCATGCAAGGCCCAAACGCATGCCTAGGCCACCAGCCCACCTAAAAGACTATATTTAACTACCTTATTATCTAGGAGTCTTAAAATCTATTTTAATAAATCCATGCATTTGACCAATTGTTAGTTAGTTGTTATAGGATTTGTTATTATCCTCAGTTGTTATTTTGTTGTTATCCTCAGTTTGTTATTTTGTTGTTATTTGTTTTGTTATAAATATCCTGGAAAAGATCAATGAAAGCATGGAATAGTTGATCACAATTCTTCTCTCTCAATTTCTCTCAATCTCTCACTTGTCTCTTCTTCTTCCTCAATAGACCACCCTTCACTTCACTTGCAATTAACAACATATACAATACCGATTTGAGTAAAATGAAGCAGCAAGTCTAAGATTTATAGGTAGTGGTTTATACTTTTTTATTTAATTTTTTTAATTATTTCTCAAAATACTTCATTTTCATTCTGAATGGAGAAGTCAATTTTGATCTAACCAAAGTTTTAATGAATAGTCAAGAATTGGTGTAATGGGAATAACAAAGATTGAAACTTTGTAAAATTAAAGAAAGAAAAGCTTAAAAGCTGCCTTGGAAGTTGGAGGTTCATACTACCTTTTTGAAAATGTGAGGAAATACGAAAAGCTTTAAAAGCAGCCTCGGAGGTGGATACAATCTTCTTGAAAACAAACGTGATGAAATTTATACCAAACAAAATGGTGAGGAAATTGAAAGATGTTTGTTTAATGAGAAATTGAAACTTGAAAAATGACCATGATATTCGTAAAACGGTATTTTAGACATGAACCGAAAGGAGTTTTGATTTATATGGAATAGGTACATTTTCGAAAATATTAGAAAAAATTGAAGGCATAAAAAAAAGAAAGCAAGAGGAGAATGCATCTAGGAAATGTGTATTAGATCGAAATGTAGCCACAACAATTCATTAATAGATGGTACAAAAGGGGACAGTGACCAATATACCAGATATTGGTCACTTTTTGATCAGTTTGCCACGCGAACAATAATATTTGTCAAAGTACCACGTGTCCGAGTTCATTATAATAGGCAGCAAACTCAATTTGCTGACGTGACACGTTTCTGGTGGTCACCTAATTCGCTATTAGGTGTAGCAAACTAGATAGTCAAAATATCAATGTGTTCTGAATAAAAGCAAGACAGGTGACGATCTCACCTAAATTCGCTATGGGACGGAGGCATGGAGCGAACAACTACGTGGAAAGAGAAAAAAGAATTTATTGCAAACCACCATTATATCTCTCCATCCTCATTTTCTTTTTCTTTTTTTATTTAAAAATAAATAAATTACCTGTATTGTACCTATATTGCAGCACAGAACCACAGGCTCCACGCGGAACAGTGACCATTGTGCCACTGTTCCCAAACTTTATTACCAGAGTGCCATGCGACGGCACATATTTCCCAAAGTGCCACGCAGGCTAGTTTGCCCCCGTCAGCAGCGAATTCGGTGGGCTGATGTGTCAGCCAAATGGTGGTGCACAAGTTCGCTGGCATCAGCAGCGAACTAGGCAGCATTTAATGCTGACAGCAAGGTGGAGTTCGCTGACCACCCAGGCGAACTATGTGCCAAGTGGCAGCCTCCTACCTAGTTCGCCTGACACCAACACGAACTCAGTGCCACGTGGCAGTACCCCACAAGTTCGCTGCCTTGGTAAGCGAACTACATGCCGACAGTTACAGGTCGCTGGCCCAGGCAGCGAACTCATGTTTATTTAAACACCCCACTTCCTCTTCAAAAAAAGTCATTCTCGTCCGTTTACATAAAAGGAAATTTCTATTTTTGTTTGTGAAGTTTTTGTATTTCAGTTCAAAATGAGTGAGAATAACAATGATGTAATATGCCTTCTATATTACAATGGAAGAAGATATTTTGGACCGAGCGGTCAAGTGTTTGAAGGAGATACGAAGATCTTCCGCATGAGCCCGCGTTGCAAATATACTGAGCTCAAGAAACTAATATACAAGAAGTTGAGATTACAACGAGGTCAATCACTGTCTCGACTGATTGCAAGATGTGCTTCTGGTAACCCCGTGCAATGGGTTGCTGTGGATGTGGCTGAGGATGAAGATGTGTCACTAGTGGTTGATGCATTTCGACAGCATGGAGAGTCCTCATACATCGAGTTATATGCGGAACTAAACATCGGTGGAGAGGCGAGCACTCAAAATTTTATCCCTACCAGTTACTCGATAGACATTAACAGGGAGCCGGAAGAAAATCCCGAAGATATCAATGTGTCACCCTCACGACCATCACCCCCAATAACACAACCCTTAGATGTGATTCGAGGCAATGAGTATGATCCGTCATGGCCGGATACTGATAGTTCGGAGGAGGAGGTTGATGAAGGTCTAGTCCCTGACAGTGACTCTTCGGATACAGACGTTGATGGTGATTTTGAGTTTGAAACGTCCACTGCTTTGGTTGAATCGGTTCCATCACCGGGTATTGTTGGTGCACATGACCCACCACCTGCTGCAGGTTGGTTGCTTAGTTTACCGTTTGAGTTTTAAGGTAGTTTACTGATAGACTTTTATTACATAATTTATGTATTAACAATATTCGAAACGTGTGTTAAACAGGAGAGGATAATGTTCCATTTTGGTCGCAAATACCACATTACACAAACATTAACTGGGCACACCCCGATCAAGAGTGTGATGACATGCAAGGGGCACAAGTACCAAATTGGCAAATGGGTCAAGAGCTTTATAAGGACCAGCAATTTGAAAGCAAGCAGGATGTACAAATGTCCATCAAACAATATTGTATGGCAAATAATCGCACAACTGTTGTCTTAAAAAGTGATACGAAAAGGCTGATTATGATTTGTCAAAATCACAATGATGGTTGTCCGTGGAGGATGCGGGCATATTAGAAAAAAGGCGGTAATGAATGGATAATAGGCGTATGGAACAACATCCATACATGTGTTAGTCAAACACTTTCACAAGATCACAAACAACTTAACTCTAGTTACATTTGTGAATTGATCATCGGTAAGTCAACCATCTGCTCTATGTTTAAATAAATACCGTATTTGTAACGCTAATACTCTGTTGTTTGTTAAACCGCAGAAATGATACGTGAAGAGCCTAGTGTTAAAATTGGCTTAATACAGGAGAGGATTGCATCAAATCTAGGATTTCATATATCATACAGAAAGGCATGGAAAGCAAAGAGAAGGCAATTGTGAGGGTATTTGGGGATTGGGATGAATCATACGCATTTATACCGAGATGGTTGGATTATATGTTACTGTTTTCTCCAGGGTCTGCTTATAAACTGGATGTGAATGAACATAGAATTGATGGTCGGCTCGATGGATCACACAAGGTTTTCAAAAGGGTTTTTTTTGACATTCAAACAATGTTGTGATGCATTTAATTATTGCAAGCCTATGCTCCAAATCGATGGGACACATTTGTATGGAAAATATCGCGGAATGCTAATGATTGCTACAGCTGTGGACGGTAACAATTACGTCCTGTCTGTTGCGTTTGCCGTTGTTAGTTGTGAGAATATTGACAATTGGTCCTGGTTTTTGGCCATGTTATGGATCCATGTGACTCAGAAAGATGGAATATGTCTTATTTCTGATCGACATGCAGGTATATTGGCGGCTGTCAATAATGAAAACTTAGGGTGGCAACCACCTCGAGGGTACCATGTTTTTTGCCTGAGACATCTGGCAAGCAATTTCAATCATAAGTTCAAAAACATCATGTTGAAAAAGCAGTTAAAGAAGTTAGGTATGTTCGTTACTCGATTATTTGTTGTTAGTTGCAATCATCGTATGACTCCAATGTCATTATTGTTTAACAATTATACATTGTTATGTACAGGTTACACTACATCGCGATTGGATTTTGACGCTGGTGTGGAAAAATTTAAAGAATCAAGCCCACAAATTGCAGCATGGATTGATCGAATTCCGAAGGAAAAATGGAGTATATCGTACGATGCTGAAGGAAGGCGATTTGGCCACATGACTACAAACTTGTCGGAGTGTGTTAACAAGGTTCTCAAAGGTGCCAGAAATTTACCAATCACGTCTTTGGTGCGCATCACGTACGCTAGGCTAAATGAATATTTTTTGACCCACAGGCAGGAGGCTCGGGAAGAGATGGACAAAGGTAATCGTTTCGCCAAAGTGTTCTGGGTTGAATACGTTAAAAACCAACAAAATGCAGCAAGACACTTTGTTACTTCGTATGACAGACAAAAAACACGATTTGAAGTGCAAGAGTCTTACAATCAAAGAACTCATAGAGGCGGAAAGGAATGGTGGGTTTCATTAGCTGATCGGGCCTGTCAATGTGGTGAGTTTACTGCTTTTAGGTACCCATGTAGTCATGTGATTACTGCATGCAAATCAATAAATCATGACCCCTTACAATACATTCATCCTGCATATAGTGCATCATATCAATGTCAGGTATATTCTGGTCAATGGTATCCAATTAGTAATGAAGATTTCATCCCACCCAATCAAGGCCCAACCATTCTCCCGGATGTGTCTCTTAGACGTACAAAAGGGAAGCCGCGAAGTACACGCATCCGTAACGAAATGGATGAGCGTGAGGGTGTGAGTACGCAGATAAGACGTGGTTATTGTAGGGTTGTTGGCTATGACAGACGTCGTTGTCCATCTCGCCTGCAAAACACATAATTTTGGTGTGAAACTAACTAGTTGAAACGTTGCAACCGCTCTCCTGCCTGGATATTTTTCATTTTGCCTATTTTTATTTTATTTCCTTTTCGTTAGCTCTATTTTTTGTGATTGTAATATGTTTATTAATATAATCATTGTGTGCTTACGTTGTGATTGTAATATGTTTATTAATATAATCATATGACAACAGGAATAACATAACAGTCAGCAAATACAAATAAAAAGAAATCCACCATCTAAGTACAAAAAATCACCAAGTATCAAAACAAAGACAGTAATTACATATGAAGCAGTGCTAAAACAACATTAAGATTATAAAAACAAGGAATCACTGCTGTCGCCTCCTCCCATGATATTTGGCACAACGTGCCTGGTCATGCTCAAATGGTGATAAGAAACACCGCTCCCTGGCCTGTCTATCTGGGTTACGCCTAATTTCGCGTCCACCGTCTCCAGGGTTTGCAACAGCTGCATCCGAAGGTGCGTCTCCATGCACATCGTCGGCTAAACTAGCAATGTCCTCATGCGAAAGCACACCTGCATGACCAGATAAGGATGACTGAAGGAAGTCAGTCGAAAATGCCTGCGGTGTGGCCATGATGGCTGGGGAGTCAAATGTCGGTATGTAATCCTGTGTGAACTCATCCAGACCGGGCTGAGGCTGCGAACTGGACTATCCTGGAAACTGGGTGTGCTCATGTGCAGATGGCTCAGCATGCGGATATGATGGCTGAATGAAGTGTGGCTGATATGCAGGGTACGGGTGCGACATTGCTGAAAACCAAGGGTACCCGTACTGCGACGAAGGGACATTAGGATGAGACGGATCGCCTGCGGGAGGCCACCAATACGGCTGCGAAGGACCACCTGATGGGTAAGCTGGTGCGTAAAACTGCCCGGCTGGACGGTGTGGAAGAGACTGCACAAGCACAGGCCTATCGGCAATAGCGGGAGACTGATGATGAAGTGGCAATCCCTCATGGCGTGCACGCTGGCTAACACACAGATGTCGAGGCGGCTCCACTGTCTGCACCACGACCGGAGGAGGTGCATGCTCTCCAGGCTCTGTCAGTCTACCAAACTCGTCGAATGCAGACATCATCTGAAGAGTCTCGTCGTAGATCTGACGGTATGAGAATGCACCTTGCGCCTCGTCCGATGCCATGTGCAGAACTGTCTCCATGCGATCACTCTGTGTAGTGAATATAATGTTAAAAGTATGATGTCATTGAAGAAAATATAAATAATATTTATCATAATAGTGATGAAACGGGCTAAAATTAACATACCACATGCGCTCGAATGGCCAATCTCTGCATCATCCATCTACGCGTATGCTCAAAATACCACTGCATATATGTGCTGTTGATGGGGGGTGTTTATATAGGGGTGGGGGAAAGTAACCGTTGGGCCAAGTTCGCTGCCCACCCCAGCGAACTTGGTGCATGTCAGCCACGTGGCTGACTAGCCGTTGAACAGAGGTCGCCTACGTAGGACGCGACCTTGGTGCATGCATGACACGTGGCGTGGCAGCTGCAGCATTAAATGCTGCCTAGTTCGATGCTGATGCCAGCGAACTTGTGCACCACCATTTGGCTGACACATCAGCCCACCGAGTTCGTTGCTGACGGGGGCGAACTAGCCTGCGTGACACTTTGAGAAATATGTGTCGTCACGTGGCATTCTGGTAATAAAGTTTGGAACAGTGGCACAATGGTCACTGTTCCGGCTCCACGCTCCGAGATTATTTAAAGTGAATCGGGACCACCATTTTTAGGTGATCCCTTAGTATAAATAGGAGGGTAAAATGGAAAATAAAAGGGGTAAAAAAGGAAAGAGAAAATTAATGTTATGAGAGGGAGCACCAAAAGATTCAGTGATCCTAGAACTTATTAAATTTTTCCCCTCGCTTCCATCTCTTTCTCTGCTACCATAAATAACTACTACCCTTTTCACTACCATTTCTTTCAAAGCACCATCCCAAACAAACATGTTTCCAAGACTACTTAACACATATATCAATTCGAGTATTTTATCATTTCTCAACACGCAATAGTCTTTCCCAAATCCCAATACTGCAAAACTTTCTTTCAAGATTGAATTATTAAATGTCAATAAAGATAAAAATGATTAACAAAATATTGTCATTTAGTTTTCCCATGAACGTTAGATGTTAGACAATTTAGGAAAACAATATAAAAAAATAAATATTTTGTTAATTTAATAATTAAATAATGGAAAAAAAATTTATCCTTTTAAATGACACAACTTATATCATTTCACTCTCACAAAAAGGTGGGACCCACAATTTTTTTTTGCCAACCCTCTCCTCCTTTGTCTATCTATTTCTCTCTCTTAAAATGACACAACTTTACACCCTTTAAAATGACATACATTTTATCCTTAAATAATTAATCCGAAATCAATAATAAATAAAAATTGAATTGAAAACTAAAAAAAATAAAAGTATATGTATTTGTTAAAATAAATATATTTGACACTTTAAGAGAAAATGTAAAATAAGTTGAAAAAATATAAAAAAATGAAATATAAAAAAATGTAAAATAAATACAGATTTGCTGTTTAATAATCACGATATATTTTAAAATGTAAAATAAATACAATAAAAATTTTAAAATTAAAAAATATTTTAGATGTTATTGTGAAATAAATTATTCTTATAATTCTATAAAGTATTAAAAGATGATATATTTGCACATTAAGATTGTTCGCTACACATAAGTATTAAAATATGGGATCTATTAATCTCATATTACATCAGATAATTATCTCATGCAACAGAGATAAGATAGTGAAGTCCACCATTTTTTCAAAAAAAAAAAATAAAAAAAAATAGTGGATCCACTACTTTGTTTCTGTTGCATGAGATAATTATTTTCCTTATATTGCTTACCAAAAAAAACATTAAAATATATATTATTTCTTTACTTGATATGGATATAAATCACTGTATTTATTTCACATTTTATTTTTTGTAAATTTGATTTTTTTTATAGTTTTTCAACTTAATTTTAATCATTTCAGTTGAGTGTTGAGAATGATTAAGACTCTTCGCTACACATTGCATTTATAGTTTTTTATAATTTTTCAACTTAATTTTAATAATCAAGACTGTTGCTAGAAATCTTGGTCATGTTAGGTTTGCCCATTATGGGCAAACCTGTATCTGAGCCGGAGGTTGTCAATGGCCAAAACCTCTGCCAAAGATTGCTTGGAAACAGTGAAGGAATGGTATGACCATTCCCCCTGAAGTCCAAGAGGACTCAGATGTATTTAAATACCACTTTAGAACATATCTTTTATACGTTATAGGGACCATGGTGTTACCCGCTGGAAAGACCGTAAGTTTAGATTACCTATCCTTCTTTTTGTTATAAATGTGAGAGGGTTTTATAATTTTCATGTAACATGAGAGTTGGAACTTTCCTATATATTCTTCGATTTTAATGTTGATATGGATCACACATATGACTTTTTCTAACACATGGATCCCACATATTTTTTATCTCTATGACATGATATTTTAATTCTTATACAAAATGAAAATTATAAAACCCAATGTTAAAAGCCGAGTAGAAATGGACGAACAATTTATTTTGCATTACCGAAGATGACGGGACTTGCTCTTTTGCAGTCTATTGGGCTCCCTGATGATGAAACTCCCAAGAAGTGTAATTACGTGTAGGGTTTTATAAGAGTTATGTTGTAGGAAAAATGTTTGTGTAATGTTATAGAGATTCGTTTTACGTGCCAGAGTTTTTTTTTTTTTTTTTTTTTTTTGCTGCGGGCCCCACAAAATGTTGTGAGTGTAGGAAAGTTTTTCTGGTCATGTTAAATGATAGATGATAAACCCTTACGTGTATTGATAAGAATTTGAAGGAAAGAAAAATTAGGGAGAAAGAATTTATGAAAGAAATTAATAAGTTTTTTCATTCGAAATAAGAAAAATCTTAATTTAAATTAAAAATTAATAATACCTCATAACTTAAATTAATATGATAATTTTAAATAATTAAAATAAAGAAAAATTAATCTTACAACAAATAAAAAAGTTATCACTCAACAGCATATATCACATTCTTTTTTTTTTTTTTTTTTTGAAAACTATATCACATTCTTGTGTTTCTACTTGGCTTTACCGTTTCCAAGAAGAAGAAAGAGGAAAAGTCCCGAATGTTGTGTTGTAAAGATCCCCATTTGAATCATCGTAAAGTCTTTCATTTCTTAAAAGTTGGCCCACACCCATTCGATTTTCAACATGAGCCTTATTCCCAAAATGTTAAAATTGAATGTTTGCTCGTCCTCCAACAAGTGCAAATTCGATGCTTGCTCAGTTCTCCAAGGTCATTAACAGACACCATTTCCTATGTTATGCGTGAATCATTCTAAATAAACTCGTCAATTATTTAAGAATATGTGAGTTACAAGCACATACAATACATACTCCCATCATGTTTTTCCAAGTACACCTAGGCCTAAAGTTGTTATTGAAGAAATAACTGCCTATAAATCTCAAACTCGGAGCCTTGTCAGTTGCTAAGGAGATTTTTATTATTTGCTGCTTCTTTCTTCTCATATCGGTACTCATCTTTGTTCTTGGTTTCATCAGTTTTTTTTATGGCATTTTTTATATTGTTTTAGTTTACTCTGTTGTCCTTTCTTCTCCAGATCCATGAGCGATGCGCGAGGCAACCGTTGTAGGTATCGTGAGATGGAAATGGTTGATGATGTTTTATATCTCTTCGCCTTCTCTATTATGCTTTGCTCTATTGTTTGCTGTGATGTTGATTATGGCTATTATAAATCTTCAGCAACTGTGATTTCTTTGATTAATCAGGTAAGAGTTTTCATCCTGATATACATACATACATATTTCCGTTTGTTTTATCTTCTATCCTGTTGAAATTTCCTACACATGTTATTATATTTTTATCAATAGAAAATCAAAACATCCTATTAAAATAAGAATAAGAAAAGTGATATAACAAGTAACAAACAATTTATTAAGAATAAAAAAAAAGAAATAAAAAAGGAAAAAAGGAGAATACGTCTTGTATAAAAAACAGTAAAAAAAGAGAGCGACTACCAGGGCAAAAAACATCTAAATATTATTTTTTAATAAAAAATTATGGAAACATAATTGTACCGTTTGAATCTATAAGCCCACTACGTTCCCTTTAAGGGGGTGATCACTGTATGGGCGATATCTTTGGCTTTGGTAAAGACCGGACCAAGAGATACTATCCCAAGTATAAGCAGATAATCACTATAAGGTTAATGAAATATAAGAGAATTCAAGTGATGGGCAAAATAACGATACATAAGATACCTTTAGCTGTGTCCATGGGGGCTATTTATAAGGATCATGATGTGAATTAGTGAGGGAGGGAGGTCAACCCTCCTTGGGATACACTCATATGATAGCAGTGTTTGGCGGTGTTGGCACTGACATTGTGGCAGCGCTGCACCTTCTGCGACTGGCGATGCCAGTATTGGGCAAAGGGAGAGTTTCCCTTTGTGATACCTGCGGGCGACTGCTTTTGGTGGTTAACGTCCCAAGGTAAGATATTTCAGTGTATCTCTCGGGTGTGTTGCAGCCTTGGTTGATGCGAGAGTCCACGACGTGGGAAGGACTGGGGGTTGGGCCGTTGGAGTAGTTGGGCCATCCAGAACAGGAGCCTCCCAGCTTGGTAGCATGCGTAGGATGATGCCAAGCTAAAGTCTTTGGGCGTTACCTTTAGACCATATCTCCTCGGTGCCAAGACCATCATCTTCACTGATCACGCAGCTATAAAGTATTTGATCTCTAAACAAGATGCCAAACCACGACTGTTAAGGTGGATGTTGTTGTTCCAAGAATTTGATTTAGAGATAAAAGACAAGTCGGGGATGGAGAATAAGTTGCTGATCACTTGTCAAGAATTCGAGAGAAGAACCTGCAAGATGATCCTGCTATAGAGATCAACGATTCTTTTCCGGATGAACAAGTTCTTACAATCTCTTTGAATTTGTCCGAAAAGCCAATTTTTGCATTACATGTGGAACCTTGGTTTGCTGATTTTGAAAATTTCAAAGTAATCAAGAAAATACCTCCTAATTTCACAAAGCAACAAGTGAAAAAGTTCTTATATGATGCAAGGAGGTATGTATGGGATGATCCATTCCTGTATTTCCAATGTGCTGATGGAATCTTGAGAAAATGTGTATCAGAGTTGGAAATCAAGGGAATTTTATGGCATTGTCACAATTTTGATTATGGTGGCCATTTTGGTGGGAATAGAACTGCCCAAAAGGTGTTGCAAAGTGGCTATTATTGGCCTACACTTTTTAAAGATGCCAGAGAATATGTTGAAAAGTGTGAAAGATGCCAGAAGACAGGGAACATTTCCCGTAAAGATGAAATGCCTCTAAACACTATTATGGAGGTAGAATTATTTGATTTATGGGGGATTGACTTCATGGGACCATTCCCATCTTCCTATTCCAACCAATATATTTTGGTAGCTGTTGACTACGTTTCTAAGTGGGTTGAAGCAACAGCTCTTCCTACTAATGATGCCAAGGTGGTTGTGAATTTCCTGCGGAAGAATATTTTTACCAGGTTTGGAGTGCCGAGAGCAATCATAAGTGATGGAGGCTCTCATTTTTGTAATAAGCAGTTTGAGAATCTGTTAGCCAAGTATGGTGTCAGGCATAAGGTTGCTACGCCTTATCATCCGTAGACTAGTGGGGAAGTGGAAGTTTCCAACAGGGAACTGAAGCGAATCCTTGAAAAGACTGTTAGTATTTCGCGGAAGGATTGGTCGAAGAGACTGGATGATGCACTGTGGGCATACTGAACTGCATACGAAACTCCGATAGGAATGTCTCCCTATCAGCTTGTGTACGGGAAAGCTTGTCACTTACCTGTGGAGCTTGAACATAGAGCCTTTTGGGCTATTAAATTCTTGAACTTTGATGCCACAGTAGCTCTTGAGAAGAGAAAGTTTCAACTGTTAGAGCTTGATGAGTTCAGGAATTCGGCTTTTGAAAACTCCAGAATTTACAAAGAAAAAGCCAAGAAATACCATGATAGCAAAATTGTACACAAGGAGTTTGAGCCTGGCCAGCAGGTGTTGTTGTACAACTCCCGATTGAAACTTTTTCCAGGGAAGTTGAAATCCAGGTGGACAGGACCTTTTGTGGTTAAAAAGGCCTTTCCATATGGTACTGTTGAAATATCTCCCATGGAGGAAGACAGACCCTTCAAGGTCAATGGCTCTAGGTTGAAGTTCTTTCATGGAGGACCAGTGGTGAAACAGGTTGTGGCCTTGCGCCTTAAATCCATTGCAACTTAAATGAGGTAACCGTCAGGCTCGGGACGTTAAACACGCGCTAGTTGGGAGGCAACCCAGCATTTCTATCCTTTTATTTTTATCTTGTTTTGCATTATTTATTTTTAGGTACCAAAAAAAATTAAAAAGTGAGAGAGAAAAGAGAAAAATCCAGTGAGTCTACGCTTGAAGCGTAGAACTCTACGCTTCAAGCGTAGATCAGATAAAAAGACAGTGGGTCTACGCTCCAAGCGTAGAACCCTACGCTTAGAGCGTAGAAAATGTGAGTAAACAGAGGCTGAGCGCTCCAAGCGTAGAAACCTACGCTATCAGCGCAGGAAATTCAAGAGGTCAGTAGTCCTACGCTTCAAGCGTAGAACCCTACGCTTGAAGCGTGGGTTTGGAATTCGGAAGGTCAGAGGCAGAGGGTCTACGCTTCAAGCGTAGGACCCTACGCTTGAAGCGTAGACTGGGAATTTGGAACGACTGGGACAGTAAGTCTACGCTTGAAGCGTAGAAATCTACGCTTCAAGCGTAGAACGGGTTTTTAAAGTGCAGAACCCTATTCTTTCCCAGCGCCGCGAGTCACTCTTCCCCTCTCCTCTCTCTCCCTCTCTTTCTCCTTCCTCTTTCATCTTTTCCTCCCCCCCATTCTTCCACCACACATCACCATCTTCCACCCTCTTCACCATCACCAACCTCCTCCCACCTCCTACACGCACACCATCAGCCAAGTTAGCATCACCACCACTGTTCAGTGGCATTTGTTCTTGGGTGCGAAATTTTGGGATTGAGAGCTAGGTTTCTATTTTTTTTCATCAAATGGCTGGAGACAAGGTAACCATCCATTATCTCTTTTCTCATTACTCGATGATGATTGCAAGTGTAGGAGAAGTATGATCTCAATATTTTAAATTGACTGCATGTGGTATATGTTTGTTCACATTTGGATTGAGTGCTGGTAATATGCTGATTGACTTTTGCTGAAAATATGCATTGCCATTTTTGTATAGATGCAAATTGTTCAATAATAATGCTGGTGTTAGTCATGTAGTATCTTGATACAACTGTTGATTCGCATGATTAATGGGGTTGGGACTGTTGATATGAGTTGATGGTTGAGATTAAATCTGGGAATTAAGCTGAATGCTGTCATGAAAAGTGAACTGATCTTTTTGCTGATAATATTTATTATGCCACCATGTATTGGGAACTTTTCTGATTTTCAGGAAAAAAGGATGAAAAAGGGTACAGAAGGGTCATCTGTTACTAAAAGACCCCGCACCAACTTTGACTCCAGAAGGTTTTTGTCTGCTGAAAAGCAAGACTTTTATGAAACCAAGCTGCAGAATAAAAATGTGATTAAAGAGAGGGGGTTTGATTTGGGAAATCTCTTGCTCTTTGATGATATTTATTCAGTTGTCCAAAGGAGACAATGGAGGACACTGGTGACTTTCCCACAGGACAGCTCTGGGCGAATCCTTAGAGAATTTTTAGCCAATGCTGATAAGGCAACTGTCAATGCCACCCGAAAGAGCTGGGTGAGAGGGAAGGAAGTACCCTTTGATGCTGGAACAATTGAAGAATTCCTGCAAACATCATACGATCCTACTGCTGAGTGTGAATTTGTCCGACTCTTCAATATGATGCAGCCTTCGGAAGGATATTATAGGGAAGAAATGCCTCTCATTGCTGATGAGATCCGGGAGAGGATAACCAGTCCATTCTCTGAATGGAAATTTAGACAGGGTCTCACCAATGTACCCGAAAAATTCACTAGACTCTGCCTTACTGGTGAGGCTATCAGTTGACATACTTTTGTGAATGCTACTGTCATTCCCTCTACAAACAAAAGTGATGTAAATGTCGGCTGTCTTATACTACGTGCTGATGGGGGACAGAAATTTGAACATGGCTGCTATTCTCTCTGACAGAATTGTCCATCTGATCACTCAAAGCAAGGACAATAGTCTGTTGGCTTACAGCTCCTTGATCTCTCACCTATGTATTCGAGCTGGGGTTGAAATTCCCGCGTCTGAGCCATTAGATGTGAAGGCTGAAAAGCCTATGACCAAGATTGCTTTGGGGGGTTATTACAAAGAATCAGAGAAACATGCAGCATGGCTTCTAAATAGCCAAGGCAATCCTATACCTCCTCCAGAAGCACAGGATCCTTCAGCACCCCAGACATCTTCAGCTTCATCCTCTGCTCGCCAGCCACTCTATGAGGACTCTCCGATCATCCTGGAAATGCATGCTATGATGAAGGCCATGTGCCTGAAGATGGGGATTGATCCAGCAGATCCTCCTAGTTCCTTCCAGCAGTACACCATGGAGGAGTGATCACTGGATGCTTTTTATTTTTCTCTCAGACTTTGTTAATTTTAATTTTTAATTTTGTTTTTAAATGACCAATAGGATCTTGTTAGGGTCACTGCTACTTTTTGGATATGAACGTCTAAGGGTATTTTTCACTGTTTTGCTGATACAATATTGTTAATGATGTGTGTTTCAATTGCGCAGCAGTTCTTAATTGATTATACTTAGTTATTGCTGGGGACAGCAATTTCTAAAATCTGGGAATGGTGGTTAGCCTTGCCCACCTGATCATGCACGATAGCTGCAATTGTGGAACTACACTTCATTTCAGGGGAGATATTTGAACCAATTTACGTTTTCATTTTTAAATATCTGTCTTGGTTATAGTTGACTTTAAAAATTCAGCAAATTTTTTTGGAATATGCCTATTGTTTGGAATATACCTGTTGATAATCTCAGATCTAGGTGTTGCTTTCCTAACAAATGATTGAGTTCATCTTAGGAAGTACATTAAGTTTTGAAAATTTTGGCATGATGTCACTTGGCATGAAAAAGGAAAAGAAAAATAGATTTTATGATTGACTTCCCGAAATTCTGTGGGCAAGTTAGTGGAGCAAAACTGATGAGTTGAAATTGTATAAATTATGTTATCTTCAGCTTTTCAATCTCATAATTGTTTAAAGCCACTTCCCATATAAATTCCTACCTTTAGCCAGGCCAAATTAAAACCATTGAAAAGTCCTTTTGATCAGTTAATGCATGCGTTTGAATCCTTCATTTTTAAGGATCTTGAGAATATGATCAAGCCTATGGCAGTGTTAAGGCTGTGATGGTTGTGTATGTCTGATACCCTAAAAACACCGGAGTGAGAGTGATATATTTTGTCTTGGTAAGGGATATTCAGACTACATTCATTGTTTTCAGAGAATAAGGGCATCGTTGAAAATTCTTGCAGTGATTCAGTCAGGCATGACATAGTAATTTCTTTGATTGTTTGGATGATATTGTGCTGAAATACTGCTGTACATTTTTCTAAGTTTGAATCAGTTTATTGCTGGGGACAACAATGTCTAAATCTGGGAATTGTTTGATATGCTCCCAGCATATATACTTTTATAGATCAAAAAAGCATGGAATCAGATCTAAAATTGTGTATAAAGGTGTATATGTGGTGAAATTATTGAATAAAAATTGTCAGACACTCTCTCACTCAAATTCTTCATGTTTATAGGAGAAAAAGGTCAAATAAAGGAGCAGGAAGAAATCAGACAGAAGCTCCACGCTTGGAGCGTTCAATTCAACGCTTGAAGCGTAGGAAAAGACCCAAGGCAGTGAGTCTACGCTTCAAGCGTAGAACCCTACACTTGAAGCGTAGACAAGGAGAAATCAAACAGTGTTCCTATGCTTGGAGCGTGGATCCTACGCTCCAAGCGTAGGGTTGAAATGGACAGCTGTCAGTTGCGAGGAAAGGAGAATTCTGAGGTGTATAAAAAGGGCACAAGACAACCCTAAAGAGACACTTTTCATTCAGGACAAATTCTAGGTCATTCTGAGGAGGAAGCTCTGAAGATTGGGAGAGGAGCATCTTCTTCTTCTACCTTTCTGTAGTTCTTGTAATTGGATGTTTTTATTTGAATATTGGATTTTAGCCATGATAATGGTTGGCTAGAACCTCTTTGTTGTGGTCTATGAAGCACCGACACTTCAAAAATCCTGACGTGTCGTGTCCGACACTTCCCGACACTCTCGGACACTCCGACACTCCCCGACACTCCAACACGCGTTATAGAAATTTAAAAAAAGGTTTAAAGATTACGTTGCGTTGAGTTTTTAGTTCCAACTATTAGATTCGTTGGATTACGATTATTATTTTATTGAGTTTAATATAAATATTTGGGATAACTTATGTTTCTTTGCAAAATTTATGAATATTATAAGTTTAGATTCATTGTTTTCTTAAATTATTGAATATTAAATATAATATACACTACATAAATTAAAAATATTATTTAATATCAAAACGTTTCCTAACGTGTCGAAATCTAACATTTTTTAAAATTAACGTGTTGAAGTGTCGTGTCGTATCGTGTCACGTGTCCCATGTCGGTGTCGGTGCTACATAGGTTGTGGTTAGGGTCACGAACCCTTGTGAACCCCTGATACAATGGATTGAGTTATATTTATATATTTATCTTTTGAATTTCGTTCTATTCTGATCGTATTGTTATTGTTATTATTAGATCCGATCAATCTAGTAATTGATAATAAATCTGAGGATTAGGGCCAACAAGAGGAATCTGAGGTATTTAATCCAGAAAGGGAATAGAACGACGGTATGAACATGATCTAGGGATAGACATGATTCATATTGTAGATGTTTTAATTATCGATCTTTATGCTTGATCTCATATAGGACACCTCAAGGAATTAGGGTTTTATATGAGGTTAAAGGGTTAATTCTTCAAGGGATTGAGAATTAACTACTGATATTTTTATCTGATAATTATCTAATTTCACGATATATATATTGATATTTAACTTAATCCAGAATAAAAGGTGGGGATCATCGGTAAGTATTCTCTAACTGCAGCGTTTTTCTCATAAATTTCCAAACTCTTATTTTGTTGGATTCTCAATTATTCGAAAAGAACAAAAACACGTTTTATTTTACAAATCAAATTTCCATACAATCATGACATTCGTGTCAAAAACCTCTTGGATCATTTAATCTTCAAAAGAATATTTTAATTGATTTAGACACACTCTCTGTGGATTCGACCTGACTTACTACTTATTACTTGCGCGATTCGGTACACTTGCCGATCCACGTCACAGACAAAGACGCCTCCCTTCTTACCTTGATGACTTCCAATGCAATATTGCACAAAAGACTCCTTATCCTCTATCATCTGTTCTCACCTATGATTCTTGCCCTCCTGATCATACTACCCTATGCCTTACCCTTAACACAATCACAGAACCACGATCTTATTCTGAGGCTTCCAAGCATCCTTGTTGGCAACAGGCCATGCTTACTGAACTGGATGCTCTCAAGTTGAACAACACATGGAACTTCACTGACTTACCACCTGGAAAACAACCCATTGGCTGCAAATGGGTATTCAAAACTAAGCTTAAGGCTGATGGTACCATTGAAAGACACAAAGCAAGACTAGTTGCTAAGGGATATACTCAACTTGAAGGAGTAGATTTCCTGGATACCTTCTCTCCTGTGGCTAAAGTTGCAACTATTCGTATTTTACTCTCAGTAGCTATTACAAGAGGTTGGATATTAAAACAACTTGATGTCAACAATGCATTCTTGCATGGAGAGCTTAATGAGGAAGTTTACATGTTGCCACCCCCTGGTGTTACCACTCCATTTCCCAATCAAGTGTGTAAGCTACAGAAATCCTTATATGGATTAAAACAGGCAAGCCGGCTATGGTTCTCACGTCTCACTATATCACTAAGCTCCATTGGCTTCAAACAATCACAAGCAGATCATTCTTTGATGATTAAGTCTCAAGGAAAATCATTTACTGCGCTTTTAATATATGTAGATGATATTATGCTTGCAGGAAATGACCAATCCGAAATCGATTCTGTTAAAAGCTTCCTTAATGCTGAGTTTCGCATTAAAAACCTTGGAGATTTGCATTATTTCTTAGGTCTTGAGATTCAACGTTCTAAAGATGGTTTACTGATAAACCAGCGAAAGTATGCTTTGGAGCTCATAGCAGATGGTGGAGTACTGGGAGCTAAACCTTGTTCAACACCTATGGAACCAGGTTGCCGCCTAGAACGTGACAAAGGGAAACCGCTTGCGGACCAAGCAAGTTATCACAGGCTTGTGGGACGACTGTTATACCTCACAACAACACTTCCTGACATCTCTCACTCTGTCCAGCAGCTGAGTCAATACGTCTCCAACCCTACTGAGTTGCACATGCAAGCTACATTGCATGTCTTACGCTACTTGAAAGGCACACCTGGTAATGGATTATTCTATTCAGCTACAAGCAGCTTGGATCCTAGTGGCTTTGCTGATTCTGATTGGGCAACCTGCCCAGATAGTAGACGTTCAATCACCGGGTTTTATGTCTTTTTGGGAACAAACCTAGTCACCTGGAGATCGAAAAAGCAAGGAACTGTTTCACGGTCCTCCTCTGAGGCCGAATACCGTGCCCTCGCTGCCGTTGCTTGTGAGCTACAATGGACCAAGTTCTTGCTAGCAGATTTAGATGTCCATTTATCCAAAGCGATACCAGTTTACTGTGATAACCGTTCAGCAATTTATTTAGCTCACAATCCAAGCTTCCATGAGAGATCAAAGCATATAGAAATCGATTGTCATTTGATTCGCGAAAAGATCAATGATGGTTTGATTCACTTATTGCCCATAGCATCAGAATCCCAATTGGCAGATCCTTTCACTAAGAATTTGTCTACTGGTCCATTCAACTCTCTCATTGGCAAGTTGGGTCTTCGTAATGTCTACCTCCCAACTTGAGGGGGGTATTACAGTATACCTATAAGCTTTAGTGAGATATTTATTTTGTTAGTTTGTTAGTATAAACAACTTGTAGTTAGTCTGTTAGTTTTTGTTACCGCATTCTTCGGGTGTAGCTCTCAGTATATAAGAGCATTATTAGTTAGTTGTATCGTATCTTTCTTTTCATACATTCAGATCAATCAATGTTAATACAGCAAATTCTCTCAGTTTCTATGGGATTTGATAATAATTGCTAAAAAAATTACACATGATCTTTTTTTTTTTTTTTAGTAGAAATTACGCATGATCTTTTGATCATGTGTAATATACATATAAGAATATCCACTTTCTTGAATATATATATTTTTAAATTAAGTCTGTTCTATTTAATATATTAAATTAATCTGTACTAATATAGGTGAAACCTAATGCATATAATATAAGTTATATCTGACCCGACGCAAGATAAATCACTATCCCTCATAAATCGTGATGTATTTATAACCCTAATTATTATTAACGGAAATTTAAGAAATATACGCAGACTGGTAAGAAGAATGAGCTTCTATATTTGTTGGAGAAAAAAGTTTACTGAGTTATTCATGGGATAATGAGTTTTTATTTAAGTTGAAAAAATATATTTAACCATAAGAAATTCGAGGGACAATGAGATTTTATCGTTGTTGAAGAAAAATATTTAACTATGGTAAGCTTCTGTGTTTGTTTTGTCCTAGTATACTGCATCTTTTGTTCGAAGATTAAAGATTAAGTGTTTGATATAGGAGAAAAAAAAATTTCTTAGTAATCACCATTAAAAGTGAATTTCTTGGGAATATGACCAAAAAAACTATTTAATAAGCCAAAATATTACCTGGAATATTAGTTTAAGATTACTAATTTTATGTTTTATTAATTACCACCGTGGATATGAAATGATTTTACAAAAATAAGCTTAACACTAATTCAATTGGGTGAATGAATCAATAATTCATTTCCTGAAAATAAGAGCAACACAAATTGAATGACAGCCAAAAACTGTCGACTGTCTTAGGATCCATGATTCATGTTTAAGCATACAAGTTACTATCACCAGACAGTGAAAGAAACATGAAAAAACAAAAAACAAAAAAAAAAAAAAAAAAAGCGAAAAAAAAAGACACCCCGGATGACAATTATTTATACATGATTATTGAGCAGGGTTATGGGAATTGGGCAAAATATGAAATTTCTCATAACCCATTTGAGCTTCAAATGAAATCAATGCAGAGGTAACAGAGAGAAAGAAGCTTCTCCAACCCATTTTCTCATAACCCTGTTTATGCAACCCATCTCGAATTCTTTTTTTATTTTTTAATGTTGTTACGACTTTGGCAAATGTACCGGTTTGTAAAAGTAATAAAGTATATTGAGTTTGAGCTCGTTCCCCTGCGAACTAGAATTTCAATCACTAATTCACTATTTACACTTAAGTTGGACAATTTGATAAGAGAATTGAATGAAAATTAAACTAAATAATAAAACAAGAAAGTAAAATTCGAATTACTTGACAATCAAGAAACGTAGTAAGGGGTTCAACTTTCCCCCATTTTCCTTTTATGTTTTGAATTAACACCTTAATTAATCGCCTTTTTATATTACCTATCAATTCCCCTAAATTATTCAAAACTCAATCCCTTGGCATTTTAACCCTTTAGTCCCTTAAGAGAATAATTTCTTGGTGTTTCTCAAAAGGATTTAAGCATTAATATCAATAATCATAAAAATGGCATAATTTATATGTCTATTCATAGAGTCATACAAATTAATGATGAATGAGTCAAATCAAATTCATATACCAACATCCTTATTTCATATACAAAACCTAATTCAATCTACAAGAACAACTCACAGAAGGCATTAAGCACATACTTATTCATTTACTATAAAAAGGAAAAATTACATTAAAGATTAATTCAGAAACATAAAGATTTAATTGGGTTCTATCTAACCCTAATACAAAGAAAATCTAGCCTAACATGGTGAAATCAAAAACACAAGAAAACAAGAAAGCTTCCCCAAACTCCATTGATGTGATGGCACGATGAATATTCAAGGTTTCCAGCATAATCCCGACCCCAACTCGTCTCCGGCTCTCAAAAAGGATAAAAGACTCGCTCATCTGATGAAAATTACGCCTCTGGTGTCAAGTTTTGTCAAAGACTCATGAAGAATAGCTTAAATAGGTGTAGGAATACTTGTATTAAGTGAAAATCACGTAATGAGCCTTAATGGTCGCAATTGGGAGTTCAACGGACTGGAGCGCGTTAAAATGCGCTAAAACACACTATTTTGACAACAAACATATGATTTTGTATTTTGGCTATAACTTAAGCTATACTTTGCCCAATTGATATGATCACGGTCTTGTTAGAAAGATGAAAGAGAGATCTATAACTTCTATAAAGAACTCGAGATTCAAATCCATCATCTTGGATATGAAAAATTGGTCAAGGAAAATTTTCTTACCACCATAACTTTCCCGGAAATCTACAAAAAAACCTGGACCAAAAACCCTCTTAATATTAAAGAGTAAGGACACTTAACTGCAAACATTTTTAAACTAAAAAATGTTATAAATTGGAATGCTATGCATTCCAAAGTAAAAAAATGGAACACAGAATAAATTTAATCCCAGTAAATTAACTATTTTGGAAATCAAAATTTTTTAATCATATAACAATGAGTAGTTAATTAATATAGATCTTTAATAGTAATAATTAAGATAAATCTTACAATATAAAAGAAAAACTTTAATTATTTTGTTCTCATTTATAAAATACATATAATTCAACGGGGTAATATTATTTACACTTATTTACATAATTGTCATCATTTAATTACTTTTAATTTTACCTTATTTTTTATAGCTATATTATAATTTTTTCATCTACATAAATACGAGGTGATAATGTGCCTTATTGGATACTAATTAGTATTAGTTTATGCGAACATATCACTTATAAGTTATATTATCAAAAGACAATTAGATTACCAACAACAACAAAAAATTTAGTTGCGTATCATAAAGCATTCGATTGTGTATGATAATATAATTAATTTATTGAATATAAGTTAAAATGACATTCACATAAACTTACTTGAATTTAATTAAACCCTTGAGCAAATATTTTGTGCATAATTTTGAACTATGTGTATGATTAACATTCAATAATTAAGTCTCGTTGAGGTTAAGAACATATATAACATTATATTAGTAGAAAAAGTTGATATTTACGTAATTACATCGATCACACATGTTCTCAACCCTAAGAAACTCTAATTATTTAAGTAGAATCAATTTAACAAGTAATGTGTTAGGGATATGACAGTGGATAATTTTGGGTCATTTGTTAGGAAATAAGCATTATAATAGTGTTTTGTTTTATTTATATTTGTTTTTTTTGGTAATCAGTTTTGTTTTATTTATATTTAATTGTCATAGTTGGTGGTTATTAATTTGATTATTTGAATTTGTATTTTGTCTATTCAAAATTTTTATTATGTGGACTAAATAAAAGATTAGAGAATTACATTTTGTACTTGTATTAGTTGTATGCATGAGACAGAGCTTCCGGGTAAGTGACCATTTTGTCACGTTTGGACAAAAAATTTACCAGACTGCCACGTCAACAGTAAATTTTGCCAAAATGCCACGCGGCATAATTCGCTACACAGTGTAATGAAATATGCCATGTCAGAACAAAAAATGCTACGTGTCAAATTTTCAGAAATTCGTTACCTAAACTATCTAGTTGACTTGAAAAATAGTAGCAATGATGATCCCTTTTTCTTATTGTCTGGTCATACTAATAATTCTGAAAGTCCTGTCCAGAGTTGTGATCAGAAAAGAATTAAAAAATTTGTGGATGGGGCTATAAATCTGCCATCCCACATTGGAGCTTGTGGTGGAGTAGCTTGTTCCACAGATGCAGAATGGATAAGAGATTTTGCTTACAACATAGGGTTTTGTTCCCCTTTGGAGGTTGAATTATGGGATATCCTTCAAGGGCTCAAACTTGCGAGTGATCTGAATCTCCTTTGTGCATGGATAGGCTGTGACAGTAAAGAGGCTATTCTTTGTGCAGAAGATAGTGCGTACCCCTGTGGCTATTCTGCTTTAATTGCTATTATCAAGAAAACAGCCCAAACTTTTGAGCAAGTTCATCTGGAGTATGTTCCTAGAGACTTTAATGTCTGTGTTGATAGTTTAGCCAAGGTAGGATTTACCTTAAGGGTGGTGAGATAAGGGTACTCTACTCTCCCACTGATAGCATTGATTCTTTTTGGAATTCTTTTTGTTCAAAGTTGCGGGTGGAACATGTATCTTTAAACTTGCATCAGCTTTCTATTTAGTGTTTCTGGGCTAGGCCCTCCATTTATATCAAAAAAAAAAAAAAAAGACAACTCAAACAAGCCAATCAGAAGATATATCGCCACTCTAAGACCGTATATATGCTGAGTCTACAAGTAGGCCATTCTGCATATTATAAATAAAGAGATCAAGACTCAGGTACATTCATCTTTTCTCTATATACTTAAAGGGTTTTATAATTCTCATATTGAAGGAGAATTGAAATCTCATGTTGTAGAGATAAAAAGCATGTGGGACCCATGTGTTAGAAAAAACTATATGTAGGACCCATGTCAGCACGAAAATCGAAGGGTGTGTAGGAACATTTAAATTCTCATGTTGAATGAGAATTATAAAACTCATACTTAAACTCGTTATTCAAGTACTAACTTGAGTATCGAAGCATCTTGTAAGTATCCAACCTCCTTGCTCTAATGAAGCCATACATTTGCAACATCAAAGATTCAATCCTGCAACATCATACAGCCGTGATCCCATTAATATCAACTTACCACCTCAAGTTATACTTATTTAAACCAGACTGAACCGTAGATGAATAACAAATGCTAAAGATGGTTGTCCTTGCATTTAAAGGGTGCAACTTGAATAGCCGAATAGCATATACCCTTAAAATTTTGAGAATTTCGCCAACAAGTTATCCAATAACATGTGGACAACAACGATTCTATCGCTTTCATTTTTTTTTGATATATTCAAGCATATTTTATCATTTACGCACAAACATTTTCTTCAAAGAATATTGGATGAGATTTTAAGACTCCATTTGAAATAGTTCACTTCAAAAATAAAAATAATAAAGTCAGTATTTATTTTTCCGCATTACCAAAATAAAGTTCCATGCTTTGGTAGTCAAGGAGTACCTTATCATTATAAATGAATAAATTGAAGTGTCCATTATATTCATTCTACAACTTGATCACATCATGAATGAATAGACGCATAAAAGATATAATATCTTAAAAGCTCTATTTGTTTGTCTTCCGCAAAATAAAACCCTTAGTCCACGTATGAATGACCCTAATAAAATTATTAATTGGTAGTAAGTATTCTGTAATTTTCAATTATGTATTATTGAATAAACAAAAAAAATAGTTTGATAATTTGAAGAATCTTAAAAATAAAAATAAAATAAAGGGAGAATAAGGGAGAGTGGAAAAAGGTGGAGACACAGGAAATATGGGGGCGCTGAAACATCACGTGAAGACAACATGAACTCCGACAGGCACATAGTCAACACGGAATGCTCATTGGGCCCCACCGCCAGACACGCCCGCTTCTGATTCGGTCTCACTTTGTACGTAGCGTTTTCGCCGTCGGAGCCGCCTGCATTGCAATTCACATTTATTATTTTACTTTTTTAAAAAACAAAATAAAAAAAAAAAAGAAATAAATAAATAAAGAAATAACACGCAACACAGGAATAGAAGAGAAAACGAATGAGTCCTCTGTACCAAAAAAGGAAACGAATGAATGAGTCTTCTCACTCATCACTCGGTGGACCCCACACGTACATATAGCCGTAGGATTAAAAGTCCCATTGAGATCCGCGCCGCAACGGGATAAGCCAACTCGCGAATCACGACAATACCCCTCTGATCAAGTACCCACGCTCCTCATCATGAATTCCCCAAAAGCCTCTCTTTTTTTTTAAAGAAAAAAAACTTTTTTATTTCCCACTTTGGAATAGTTTTAAAAAAAATGGAATCGAATTCGCCAGTTAAATTGATTGAAATAGAATATGTTATCGGTTTAAACTTTTAAACATTATCTTTTGTATATTTTTGTAATTCAAAAACGATTTAACTACAATTGCTTTTAAGTTTTGAGTAACCTATTGACTCACTCAAACTTGACTCAAGTCTCTTCCCTATAATTCAATTTTCTGTTCTGTTTTAAAAGGTGAGCCCACACGGTGACACACCATCAAATTCTTTATTGAAATTTTTATAATTGGGTAAAGTGTGTATCATTTTAAAGGATATAAAATTGTATTATTTTAAAAAAAAAAAAGAGATAGATAAAGGACGAAGGAGGGTTGGCAAAAATTTTATCATTTTAAGAAAAAGAAAGAGATAGATAAACGATGAAGGAGAGTTGACAAAAAAATAAAGATATGGATCCCATTTTTTTGTGACAGTGAAAGGATATAAATTGTGTCATATAAAAGAATAAATATTATAATATTATTATAATATTATGTGAGGTTAACAAATAACAACGTCTAAAAGAACAAACCAATCATATTGTGTGTTTTGAGAGAGAGAGAGAGAGGGAGGCTAACAATAAATAACCTCTCAAACGCGCAACAATGCCGGCGACATGTCTGTCAGATCTTAACGAACGAATTCCAACAACAACAAAGTTGCTTGTTTGGTTAATCGGAAAATGCAAGAAAATTGTACGACCCCACAGGTCTCGCTAGTGGATAGCGTTAGAAAATTTGCTAAGCTAAATAACAACAACATATTTCACAAACGAGACCCACCCATTGCATTCTGTTAATTAAGAAACAACATGAAAGAAAGGAAGAGAAACTTACAATAAATATAGTAAAAATGGCAACATATATATATATATCTAATATATCAAGATTAACTGCGATTTCATAAACAACCATGAGATACTCTCCTAATAAGTTCTCAGTTGCAAAAAAGAAAAAGGAAAAAAAGCAAAAGGCCCTGCTTTTGGTTTTAAGTATATTTACAAAACGTGCTTGTTATCATCATCATCATCATCATCATCATCATCGTTATCATAATCAACAAATCCGAGCATCATTTAAGCTACCCATTTTGCTAACTCTCTTAGTTATATGATTATAGAGAGAGTGATTCCGTTTTTTCAAAATGGGTACTTCAAAGATGCTTAAAAAAAGGAGAAAAATTAGATCTTTGCCGAAGGGTCTTGAAAACGCGGCCAAATCAGGCAACCTCCGGCGGAGGAGGGACATTAAGGTCAAGATCTAAGAGTCTCTGACGCGGGACACGCTCGTAATCCACGACGGAGGAAGAATCAGAGTCGCTCTGGGCGCCGCCGCCGCCGCCTCCTCCTGCGGCGGCGCGGAAATCAGCAACCGGACGATCGAACCCACACATCTCGCGGCGACCTACGCTCAGCATGCTCTCCGCACGTGCAAAAGCGTCGAAGAACAACACAGGACGAGCCACCGGGAACGCCAACGCGCTGACGGCGGAGAGTGGGGTGAGGGTGAGGTCCAGCGGCGGCGGCGGCGGCGGTGGAGAGGAAGATTCGAGGGTGCTGCTTTGGCTTGGGCTACGGGTGTTGTTGTTTACAAGCTCAGAAGGGGTGGGAAAATTCGTCTTAGCTTTCGCGCCGCGAAACTCACGCGCCGCCGCATCATAAGCACGTGCCGCCTCCTCCGCGGTGTCGAAGGTGCCGAGCCAGACTCGTGTCTTTTTCCCGGGGTCGCGGATCTCGGCGGCGTAACGCCCCCACGGACGCTTCCTGACGCCTCTATAACGGATCTCCTTGGCGGCGTTTAGTGCGGCGGCGGCGGCGGTGTTGATTCCGGTGAGTGCGGTGGTTCTATCCCTTGGAGCCATTGTTTTGCTTTTATAAGAGTTTGGTTATGGATTAGAATATTTCTCAATAGGGAACGGAAAAGTGAGGTAACAAGTATGGCTTGTGAGATTGAGACATTGCCTGAGCCAAACAAATGGAGTTGGGAGTGTTTTTATAGCACAAAATGGAGAGAGAGAAAGTGTAGTTGTGTGCGTGCGTGTATAAAGCTACGCTCCTTTTAGGCGCTTGCTGCTTACACAACGTGGCTTCCCTAGCACGAACCACTCTGGTCGATGCTGCTACCACTCCCCTTGTGCCACCTTAGTGCACTCATTTATTTCGTTTGTTTCTTCTCTCTTTTTTGTTGCCCTTGATAACAATGATAACGCTTTCTTTTTTGTTCTGACTGTATGGTCTTGTCAACTTGCTATTTATTGTTTGGAAACTCTAAGGGGGCGTTTGGTATGAGAAATTTTTTTAGAATAGTAGGAAAATGTAACAGATAGAGAAATGATTGGAAAGATGGATAAAATGAAATAGATAGAAAAATGTAAAAAAAAGTTGTTTGGTGGGGGAAAACTTTACTGGGAAAATTATGTAGCTTTATGAAATCAACAGTGCATTAATAGTGAGATAACCAGTTTTCCGAAAATCCCACCTTCAAATTGGGTTTTTGAACAGTGCGGATATCTATGTTTCTCATAAATCCATACTTCATGGATAGATGGGTTTTTGGAGAAATATGTTGAAACAAACATGGTATTTCTAAAAGCCATACTTGAGAAAGATAGATATCCTTCAAAATCCCTCCCAACCAAATACCACCTAAACCTCTTTTGCATTTTCTTGATTAATTATTTTGTTTAACTAAAATATTGTAACAGAGAGGTAGACACAAAAAAATAAAAATTATGGGGAAGAAAGTGAGTGAGTTTTTTTAATTTAAATTTTAAATAAAAAATATTATTTTATATCTCTCTTAAAATAACATAATTTTATATCATTATGATGATTGAGTTACTTACAATAATTCAACCGAATCAAATTATATTTTTTAAAACAGTTCAAAAATTGAATCGGATAAAAGAATTTTTTGAAAATTCAATTTGAATGTAATTAAGAACCTATTCAAAACCAATTCAGAATTAATTAAATTTATAATTGAATTTGAAACGTTAATCGATTTCGAACTTGTTCAAAAAAAAATTAATAATCAATTGAATTGTCTTAAAGTACTTCGTCTGAAAATTCTCTTGACGGAAGTGAATTTCAGATAACCAATGTAAAAAAAAATTATTATTTTTTCTAAATAGAGAAAAATGTTTTTAAAAAAATTATCTTTAATAATCAAAAAAATGATGTTGTTTTTAAAGTTTGAAAAAAATAAAAAGTATTTAAAAAAATTATTTTTTTATATTTCTTCAAATTTTAAAATGAAGCATCATTTTAAAGTTATAAAAAAATATTTTTGTTTTTAATCAAAATAACTATTTTTTATTTAATGTTTATTTTCTTCCACCGTAATTTTTATTACGTAACTATTTTTTTTATCATAAAAATTATAATTTTGATAATCCCTATCATTAATTCTTTATAAATTATCAAAAGGGGGCAGTGATGAGAGCATCTCCGTTAAAATGTGACAACAAGAGCTAACAGAAGCGTCACACGTGCAGCAAAAGAAAGTTGTCCACTCAAAAGAAGCGCGTCTGAGAACGCTCCCCACACGTGGCTGGCGCTCAGTAACGAAACCAACCATTTTTATCTTGCGAAAACATTGGGCACGGTCAACGAGGTGCGTTGACTGCACTCTGTTTAGTGTTTATGCATTAGCATTAACTTGGATATGCTGCACGCCTCTATAAAGCGCCGCGCCGCCCCAGCGGCGAGAGAGAGAGAGAGAGAGCGTGTTGGCGGGCCCCACCATCAACATTAATAATTGCGAAGGGAGGGCCGAAACAGCCACGTAGCCGCTCTAAAACGTAGACACGTGGACTTTTAAAAAGACAAGAAACCCTAACTTATGGAGGCGGCGTCTGTCTTAACGGCGGTTAAAAAACTGTTCGACAATAAACGGAAACGGCAGTTAGAGATAACAGAGTTTGAGGTTGAGGTTCGATTATAATTAAGAGACATTTGTCGGCACGCACCGCCTCCTCGCCGCGTGAGATGGATCAGGATCAGAAGAATCAAACCTAGGCCAAAGGTGTTTGAATCCTTCGATCTGATCGGACGGTTGAGAATGATGGGGGTTCAGAATGTTGACACGTGGTGCTTTGGATCCCTAGCGGGAGACACGCAAAGCACGGCCATACTGTACCATCCAAAGTTATCATTCATGTACTGTGTGGTGGTTCTTTTCACTTCCACCACAGGTATTATAATATTATATTTTATTTAAATTCTTCGGATTTACAATGGATATTTTTTCTTTTCTATTTTTTTATTTTAATTTTAAGAGTATTAATCGAGAAAGCGTGTCTCGGAATCGTGTAAAAAGTAGTTAAGACTTCCTAGCAATAAAGTAGAACTGAAAAGTGTATCAAAATAAAAAAGTAGAACTGAAAAGAAAACCTGAAAAAAGTAGGGTTTTCTACTTTTCTTTTAAATTTCGCTTCATTTAATTAAATATATTGATATTTATATAAGATTTATAATTTTTTAAAATAATATGAAATTAATTAAATAATTTAAAATTAATTCTTTAGCAGAGGTCTGTAAGTTTCTTTTTCTTTCTTTTTTTGGTAAACAAGTTTTTTATTTATTATTTATGTAAATGTTAGTGTGTGTAGGTAGTGAATTGCAAATTTGCAAGTAAATAATGTGATGCATATGTTTTGTGAATAATATTTCTCATATTATATAAGAGATAGAATACACACATAAAAAATATGTGGAGCTCATTTTTTTTTTCATCACGTAGGTTTCATATAATTTTATATATGTGTAGAAATAATTTTATTTTTTACTATATGAAAAATATTAATCTCATATATTTTTCATTATCTCAAATTAAATGCTGCTTATATACTTGTTTTGATATGAATCATAGCAGAGGACAGCGTAAACTAACATTGTGCCTTTTTCAAGAATGACTATAATTATATAAAAGGAAAAATATTTTTTTTTAAAGAATGATTATTTTAGTTAAAATTAATATTTTTTATTTGAAATTTAATTAAAAAAATCATTCACTTTTTCTTTCTTATAATTTTCATTTTGTATATTTTCCTTTCACTTAAAAATTCATAATCTTATATCCTTTAAAATGACAAACACTAAATTCGTTATATAAATTAATGTTATGAAATTTGGCCCGGCCGGATCGACCCGGAACCCAGCGAATCCGTCATCGGACCGATTCGAGTCAAGTATCAAACTGACCATGCATCAGACCCGATTAAATCTGGTCAAAACCCAACCAAAATCGATCAAACCGGTGACCTAATCAAATCATGCATTTTTATAAATAAATAAAAAACTAAAAACCAAGATTATTTCATTTTGTAAAGAAAAAAATGTAAAATTCATTTTAAATTTTTTTGTAATTTTATTTGTTAGCAATATATTCTTCTACAATGACCTCAAATTTCAGCTTCCAATGCTGAAATAATTTGCGAAATAATAAATTAAGAAAATGTGACATATGTCATTTCAATGTAGATAAATTTGAAAAATATGAGTTCACATCTCACATTTTAAATGTCATTGAGATGTATGCTTAAGGAGATTCTGAGTTGCAATTTAAATTGACATAATAATAACGTGTATTTTAATTTATTTGTGCTTTATGAATAATTTGTAAAAGTGTGATTGGGTGATTTATGAGTTTTTTTTTAGTGAATCTTGTTTAACTCATTATAGATATGAAAATTATAATTAAATTTGTATGTTCATATTTATATGTATATATATAGGATTTATTATCTATCATTTAACATAACCACAAAAAATTTCCTACACTCACAACATTTTGTGAGACCCGTAGCAAAAAAAAAATTCTAACACATAAAATGAATCTCTATAATATAATACAATCATTTTTCCTACAATATAATTCTCATAAAATCCATTTATATATATATATATATATATATACACCAGATCAACCAGTCCTAATAGTGACCCACCGGTCTGACCAGTGACCTAATAACTCAATACTGAATCAGGTCGAATTTAATGACACTTACATAAATTGCAAACGCAAACAACAAACGGTGTTTAGATTTAATTAACTAATTAATTTTGGAGATTAACGGAAAGTCGCAAGCTACGTAATCAAGTATAAATCATTGAAACTGATATGTTGCTCAATTTAGCAGCAAGAGCCATAAGTAACCCGAATTTAACTAACGGAAATAGACGTGATGAGAAATCCATTCATTAATTTTACATGAACAACAATTATTTTGCTTTGTTTTATAATCCAATTTTAACGGTCGATGTGACAAAGAACCTCCGAAATTAAGACGACAATGATATTTAACTTGGCTTATATATCACCCACTTGGACATAACTGATAGATTATCGAGAGAAGAATGATCGTATAGGCGTGGCTATAGCATATTTTCTATTTTTGAAACAATTAGGAACCAGATTATTGTCATGTAATTATTGTAATTTGTCTTTTAGTTAGTCACATTCAATGTTCGAAATCATTTTGTTATAAATTGTGTGTCCTCCGTTATTATACATTCACACGATTTTACCTTTTATTAATCAAATAAATATATACTAATTAATCAACCGTTACTTTTTTTTTGAACATATGTGTAAGCACTTAAATAACAAATCACAAAGCACCCATTCTTCCTTCCTCAATCTTCCTTCAGTCCTCTCTCCCTTTTTTCCAAACTCACGTCCACTCTTGCTTCTTTTGTCATTGAAGCTCCCAGCGGCAGACATATGCTGGTGATGGACAATGTGTGCTCTTATAGGAATAAATCTTTGGTACTACTGGTGTACCAAGATTCAGTGCATCTCATTAATGAGAGCAATACACATCAGAAGAAAGAGAAAAATTTGACAAAAATAAATAAATTAATTGACATGCAATATTTTCGTTGGTGAAATGTAATAAATCTTTGGTATAACAGTAGTATTAAAGATTTATTCTCCTTGGAGATGTTTTTGTGTCGCCCTTTAACCCTTTCTTCAATGCTTGGTCCAGATAGATGCATGGGCTTACAAGCCCAATTTCCATATAAAGCAAGGTTACCATTTACATTAAAATGGGCTGAGAATGACTTGACATTAATTTGGGCTGGAACTATGTACTGAGCTAACCCTACTTTTGACCCAACACTCTTCTCCATCTCTCTTGTGTGCCTTCCCAGAAACAACAAACTTCCATAATTTCCCTTAAAAATCAAGGTAGAAAGGCTGAGAGTTTGGGTTTGAAAATTTGATATTTAGGCCTGGCAACAAATTGGTCCATTTTCTTCCTTCCCCACATTTACCCTAAATTTTCCTCCTCCCTAAGTGCAATATTCTTAATTAGATTTTGTATATACTGAATAATCAGATTTTTTGTATATCCATCAAGGAAGGATTACAATCCGGTGATAATTAAACAGAAATAATTAAGAAATAAGAAAAAATACACAGATCTTGAAATGGAAAATAACAATGCAGAAAAGTAAGGATAGTTGTGAGACAATTGGAGATGCCTCACTCTCTCCCAAGGTTCCAATTCTAACAATATTCTCAGATTCTGGATGACTCTACCATGCTGCATTCCCTGTATATAACTAACTCAAGGTCACCTTGCATTCCATTCCATTATCTATATTTGATAATGATCATTTCCCTCATATTGTCACTATTCCACCAACCATATCCCATATCACTCCCACAATTATTGTCTCACCATAAAATATAGATAGTGCCCATAACACCAATCCAATTATATCGCATCAACCTCAACTCATATGTTCTACTAGGCTTAGAAAACAATCTTCATATTTGGATGATTTTCACTGCAATCTGGTTGCTATCACAATTGACATATCCACCACAGGTAAATCATCTAACGCTTGTTTTTCAATTCATTACATATTTTTTTATCATATAATGCTTATTCTCTGGATTATACCCACTCCCTCCTTAGTGTAGGCTCCAAAACAAAACCCCAATCATTTTCTCAAGCTTCCAAACATCCTTGCTAGCAAAAAGTGATGCAAGATGAGATATCTGCTCTTGAACTAAACAATACACGGACCCTTGTGGATCTACCACCATAAAAGAATTTAATTGCATCCAAGTGGGTCTATAAAATCAAGCATTAATCATATGGTTCTATTGAGAGATATAAAGTTTGTTTGGTTACTAAAGGTTATACACAATTGGAAGGAGTAAACTTGTTGGAAACATTATCCCCTGCCGCCAAGCTAATCATCATACGAGTGCTCTCGTCAGTTGTCGCAGTTAGGAACTTGTACCTTGAACAATTTGACGTCAATAACACATTTCTTCATGTTGATCTCCATGAAGAAGTGTATATAGCTCCTCTAGAAGGCATCCAAAACATTGCACCAAGGAAAGTTTGCAAATTACAAAAGTCTCTATGGATTAGGCCAAGCAAGTCGCCAATGGTATGCTAAACTCTCCCACACTCTCACCATCCTTGGTTACATTCACTCTTCTATTGATCACTCCGTGTTCATTTGTAATGCTTCATCCTCCTTTGTAACACTTTCTAGATCAGTAATTTATGATAAAGGATCTAAGACATCTCAAATTCTTTCTTGGCCTTGAGGTTTCACAATCCAACACAGGAATCATTCTCAACCAGAGAAAATATACTCTGGAACTCCTTGTTGACAGCGGTATACTTACAACCAAACCTTCACTAACACCTGTGGATCCATCCACCAAAGTGAAAAAGAACTATAGAGACCCTTTACCAAATGCGTCTTCTTATTGAAGGCTAATTGGAGAACCTTTTTATCTTACGACCAGACAACCTAACATTTCCTTTGCTACCCAGCAATTGAGCCAGTTCATTTCACATCTTACATCCACTCACTCTGCCATGAACACATTATCCTTATGTGGACATTCAACAAACGGTTAATGCATGTTCCTTGGTTCTAGCTTGGGAGTGGATCCTTTCATGTGAAAAAGTAGTTATGTGGTCATATTATTTGATCACAACACTCATTTAAAAATTATACACTTTTCTTTCTCTTATTTCATCATCAATTTTTGTTTGTGAAAAAATAACATGACCACATGACCACTTTTTCACATGAGAGAATCCACTCCCTTCTAGCTTAGTTTCATGGCATTCCAGGAAACAAAGGACTGTTTCTCAATCATCTTGTGAAGCTGGAAGATAAGGCTTTAGCTTCCTTAACATGTGAGGTACAATAGCTCCGATTTCTCCTTCAAAACTTGCAAGTCTCATGTGACAAGCCTTCTTTCATCTTTTGTGACAATCGATATGCCATCTACCTCACTCACAATCCAACGTTTCATGAACACTTCATACACATTGAAATGGAAAGCCACATCACACACGACACGAGAAAATCCAATCAAGTCTCATCCATCTTCTGTCGGTTTCTTCATTTGATCAACTTGCTGACGTCTTTACGAAGCCCCTATCTACTATAGCCTTCATTTCGAATATTTCTATGCTTGGTCTATTGGGTATTCATGCCCCAATTTGCGAGGGGTAATACAACTCGGTAATGAGTTGTTAAACTCATAAACATGTACGAAAGATATTAATGCAAAAATAAACAAAGAGGAGAACCTCCCTCATGTAAATAATGACTGTACTCTTAGTCCTGTAATCATGTGTAATAGTTAATTGAGCGGCTTGTCTTTTATAGTAATTGGGTAGTTATCTTTTGCATTGTAACATTTGTGTTAGTTATATGAATCTTTGTATATGAATATGCAACCTTTCATATGTTATTTAACATAATCATGTTACATGAGGATCTTAACTAATTATTAATGAATAAATAAATAGTGATAATTTTATAACTTCTTATTCTAATATTTTTTCTCTCTCTTCCCTTATTATTATTGATTCATCCTTGTATAAATATAATTTTCTTACATAATATTATAAGAATGGTTATACTTACGACCTATTTTCATTTGCAATATCTTACAACAGTCATTTAATCGTTGTTTTCCATCAATCAACGATTATTATTTTTATTAATTAAACTAATTAATTAATTATTAATTCACAATAAATAATAACTATTAAATGGCAGAAATCAACAATTAAAATATGGTTACAAGACATAATAAATGAAAATAGGTTGTAAGTATAACATTCTTTTAATATTATTATGGGATAGGTTATTCTACCTATCTATTTTTTTCCTACCTTCACCTATCACTCTAAAATACCATTAGATCAGAATTTTAACTAATCTTTATATTTCTCTCTCCTCTTGAGATTCTGATATAAAGTGTCAGAAAATGATAATAGGCAGAAAAATAAATAAGTAAAATAAGCTATCCGTATTATTATTTTGAACAACATAATCATAGAGAGGATACTCTCCGTATATATATGGAAGTGGCTCTATGTTATAGGTTCAGACTTTAACATTCTATGGTATAAATAAGAAAGGTTTTTCCAATGAACAGGTCCGTATCCATCAATAAATCGTTCGTTCAACCCATCAAAACAACACATGGCGTACAACATTCGAGCGATGAGGAAACTTTCCCGGGAAAACAACCAACGGATATTTGAAACCTTGTTCAACATTCACCGAATTTCTAAAACCTCAACCCCAGGGTCCCACCTTGGTTTCCTCGGAATCATCGAACCAACTAGATTCTTGCATTCACTCTCAGAGCCACCAGCTATTTTCGTGCAGAACCTGCTCAAGTTCCGAAGGGACAAGCCCACGGAGCAAGTGGAGCGCGCTCTTGACCTCTGCGGGTTCGAGCTGAACGATGATCTTGTTCTCGACGTGCTACGAAGACACCGTTCTGATTGGAGACCCGCATTCGTGTTCTTCAACTGGGCCTCTAAATCAAATGGGTACGCACCCAATCCACACGTTTGCAACGAGATTCTCGACATTCTGGGGAAGATGAAGCGCTTTGACGAGTTACACCAAGTGCTCGACGAAATGTCAGAGAGAAAGGCACTCATTGACGAAGTGATTTTCGGGACTTTGCTTCGTAGGTATGCGGCTGCACATAAAGTGGAGGAAGCAATTGACATGTTCTACAAGAGGAAAGAGTTTGGGTTTGAGCTTGATGCTGAAGCTGAAGCTTTTCGTACCCTCTTGATGTGGCTGTGTAGATACAAGCATGTGGAAGATGCAGAAGCTTTGTTTCACAGTAAGGTGAGAGAGTTTCGTCCTGATATAAAGACATGGAATGTGATTCTCAATGGTTGGTGTGTTTTGGGGAACGTGCATGAGGCAAAGAGGTTGTGGAAAGACATAGTGGCATCTGAATGCAAACCAGATCTTTTTACCTATGCAACTTTCATCAAGGCATTGACCAAGAAAGGGAAATTAGGCACTGCATTAAGGTTGTTCCGTGGCATGTGGGATAAGGGTTGTAAACCTGATGTTGTGATATGCAATTGCATCATTGATGCTCTTTGTTTCAAGAAGAGGGTTCCTGAGGCGTTGGAGGTTTTCGGCGACATGAATGAGCGAGGTTGTCAACCCAATGTGGCTACTTATAATTCATTGATTAAGCACCTGTGCAAGATACGGCGAATGGAGAAGGTCTATGAACTGGTAGATGATATGGAACGGAGGAATGGGAATTGTTTGCCTAATGCTATTACTTTCAATTACTTGCTCAGGTCCTTGAAGGAGCCAGAGGAAGTTCCCAGTGTTTTGGAGAGGATGGAGAGAAATGGATGCAGCATGAATGATGATGTTTACAACTTGGTCTTAAGGTTGTACATGGATTGGGATAACCATGATGGATTAAGAAAAACATGGGAAGAAATGGAGAGGAAAGGATGGGGACCAGACCAGAGGGCATATACGATCATGATTCATGGGCACTATGCAAAAGGGAGAACAAAGGATGCTATGCGTTATTTTAGGGAGATGACATCCAAGGGAATGGTGCCAGAGCCCAGGACTGAGAAACTAGTGAATTCCATGAACATTCAGTTAAAGGAGAGATCAGTTAAACAAGAAGGAATCCAAGGGGAGACAACTAATGTTTGAGACCTTGGAATAGAGTTAGACAATGTTTCTTTCAACTTTGTAGTTCAGATTGGCAGCTTGTGTTTTGTTGGGAATGTTGTAGATTTGGAATGGTTATATACTATGAAGCACCGATACTCCGAATTTTTTTTCCCAACGTATCTGATATGCGTATTGGGAACGTATCGGAAACGTATTATATCATATCGGCGAATTAATGGTCGTATCAAGAACATATTTGGAACGTATCGAAAACGCCGTGTCGGTGTCGGTGCTTCATAGGTTATATATACACCCTGGAACATTTTATGTTTTTTAATGATCTTTCTGTTAAGGATGAACAAAAAAGAAAACATGATAGGCATGAGCTAGGGCAGAGACACCGCATTATTATATTAAAATATTTTACAGAGTGATGATAATTGTTTGGTTTTCTTCTTCATTATAGAATTCGTCATGATTCTTGTACAGAAATAGAATCAATGAATCAGTGATGTTATTACAATATGTGCACCAGATAGTCAGAACCTGATTCAGCAAAATGTGAAAAACAAAGGCACTATTTTCTCATTTGATTTCTGTGAACATAGCATGGCGCTTCAACGTTGGATCATATTTCTTCAGCTCAAGTTTGTCATTCTTCCTGCTTTTCTTCTTGGCATAAAAAAATCCAGAGTCAGTACCAAGAAGAAAAATGCTCATTTTGTTATCCAGATCAACAAGAAAGCAGTTAGTGAAGAACAAAATGTGAAAAAACATCTGAACAGCTTCATAGGTTCAACTCAGCAATCCTTATTCACTACCTACTTGGCCAAATGATTCAAATTCCCAATCTATGATAAAATTCCCAACCTATTCATAATAAACAATTTTGTCCGGTTGTGCTGGAATGCGTGAAAGGTCATGAGTTCGAATCCAGTAAACAAAAAGTTAGGCATTTATCAAATTTCTTTTTAGGGCACAAGTATCACCATTTCAATCAGTTCAATAAAATAGGTGTGTGGTTGACCAATACTACAACTAGGGAGCACTTCTTCACCTTGTGCATCATTTTTCTTCCTAAGCACATCCAATGCTTCCCAATTCCGAAACCTGCAAACCACTTATTAGAATATCATTAAAAACCATTCCCTGAAAGTGAGTAGTAGGAAAAAAAGTGAGCTTGATTTAAAGCTCTAAGCAATTGTTTAGTTGAATGACACGGCAAATTAAAAATGAGCTTCCACAAGAATCAAGTATTGTGCAATCTGTAAAAGATCAAAAGCATCTGCTGCAATTTAACACAATGTTAGTAAAGCTAAATCAAAGTGTTTGCATTATACCAACCAAATATAGGCACTTGTAACCAAAATATATATATAGGCACTTGCAATAATAAAAACATCTATTACTAGGTTAATCCTAGGATGGAACTAGAGAAGAATTCTGAGTCTTATACATGGGGAAAACCATGGAGCCACAGATTGGATGATGGTGATAAAGTCTGCAGATATTCACCATAGTACCCTTGTGCTTTGAAAATTGAAAGTTAGGCATTTGAATTTAGCACGAGCGGGACTGATGATAGTCCGTTACTTTTTCGTCGATGAAATAAATAAGAGTTATTTTGTTCATGTGGAATTTATTTCATACTAGAGCTCAATATTTTATTTGGCACAGACACACACAGAGAGAATACATATTGAAAATGGATTTTTTGACCGTAGTAGTTCGTTTTTCAAAAAGTTTGACCGAGTTAAATTTTTGTTCAAATTTATTATCACAGGGAGACGTGGTACTTGACATGCCACATCTAAAGTAATAGTATGCTTTACGCGTCTAGTGTTGACAAGAGACATGGCACCTGACATGTCATGTCTAAATGTGGTAGTCACATTACCACATTTAGTGTAACAACAAACATAATTACGGTTTCACATATCACATGGCAAAGTCACACTAAACGCGCTAGACTATCACGTTTAGACGTAGCATATCAGGTACCACGTCTCTTATCAAGGACATATTGTCGTGATACACATTAGGCATGCTACCACATTTAAACGCGACATGTTAGGTACCACGTTTTTTCTGCATTAATCTGGTAATAAATTTGATTAAGAGCTTAATCTAGTCAAAAAATTTAAAAATTGAACTATTACGGTAAAAAAAACTCTTGTAATTGTTATTTGAGAAATGTTAAACATATAAAATGTTTTTATTTTTATTTTTTTATAGACAATGACATGTTCTATATGAGCAAACTTTCAGTATAACAGAGGTATGGAAATTAGATGCGACAGGGTATTTTATACTATGTACTCCCGGAAGTACATAGTGTGAAATATTAAAATTGCTATTTTATTCTCTCTCTTTTGCAAAATGTTGCTCACTTGTCACATATTCATTGGTCTGTCGCAGGTAGTACGATAGCACTATAGTTTTTTCCGTTATATATATATATATATATATATATGGTTCACATCACCTGTGCTTGAAAGTGACAGTGTTAAATTAAGATAGGATTTTATAATTCTCATTCAACATGAGAATTGAAATCTTTCTACACACCGTTCGATTTCTGTGCTGACATGGGTCCTGCATATACTTTTTTTTAACATATGGGTCTCACATGCTTTTTCTCTTTATAACATTAGATTTCAATTCTCATATAACTTAAGAATTATAAAACCCACTAAGAAAAGGGATTCATTTCTCTCATTTTTTGAGAATAAAAGCTATGAAGCACCGACACTTCAAGAACTCTGACGTGTCGTGTCCGACACTTCCCGACACTCTCGGATACTTCGACACTCCTCGACACTTCAACACGCATTATAAAAATTCAAAAAAGGTTCAAAGGTTGCGGTGTATTGAGTTTTTAGTTCTAGTTATTAGATTCGTTGGATTGCGATTATCATTTTATTGAGTTTAATATAAATATTTGGGATATGTTATGTTTATTTGCAAGATTTATGAATATTATAAGTTTAGATTCATTTTTTTGTTAAATTATTGAATATTAAACATAATATATACTACATAAATTAAAAATATTATTTAATATCAAAACGTATCCTAACGTGTCGAAATTTAACATTTTTTAGAATTAACGTATTGGAGTGTCGTGTCGTATCGTGTCACGTGTCCCGTGTCGGTGTCAGTGCTACATAGAATAAAAGTGATAGTGTTGTTCTAATGAAATTCACAGACAAATAAGGGTAACAAAAGTAAAATATTAAAAAGGGGTATGACAATTTAAGAATGTCAAATCTATTTTTATCCTCATAATTTTTGGAAAATTTAGGAAGCATATACTATTTTTTTATTTTAAAAATAAGGACCAATTACAAAAAAAAAAAAAAAAAAATGTACAAGATTTCTTATTATGTTTCATTGTCCACAACAAAGATAAGCTTAGAGATATTAGTCATACAGCCTTACCAAAAGGATGAAGGATGAAATGTATCTAAAGCAAGCAGTTGCCCAATCCATAAAGAATAATACGTTGAAGCCCAGTTAAGTTTCTGTTGTCCTCTTTGGGTTCACTTATATGTTTTTCTTCTCATGTCAAAGTTCCATTACATCATGGTACATTTCTTTCTTTGTTGTTGGGCTATATGAAGGATCATATCATAGGAGATTTTTTTATTTTTTTTTGGAAATATGTCATAGGAGATTTCTGTACCTCTAAAAAATTATGCATTTAAAGTTTATGTGATATGATAAGATGTGTACCCTTAACAATATAGATTAAAAAAATCAGTAGAAAGATTTATATAATTTTTATATTGAAAACTTGTCCCATAATTTTTCATCTCCATTTTAAAGGAAGAACTAGATGTATTTTGAGAGTCGTAACACCCAAAAATGTGGTAACGTTGAAAAACAAAATTGAATTAGGATTTTGGATACCCAGGTATCAATAAATATATGTTGAGCGTAACTTAGGTAAATTATTATGATTGTTTGACCGTACTCTCATTTAAAAATATGAAACAATATAAAAATTTATAAGTTAAAAACATAAAAAGAAAAGAACATGATAAAAGAAAGTAATAAATAAGGAATTAATTAACAATAACATAAGAGATTTTAAAAAAATATATGTAAAATAAAAGAAGAGAATATATTGACAATTATTTCGCTATCAAAAGTAAGAATGCAACTTCATTTTATAAGAATATATTAAAATACATGATTAAGAAAGAATAAAATACCCTCTCGGAAAGCCAATGCAGAGGAAGAATTCCCATTCAATTATTTTTGTATCACATTTTGTGTTCGTTAACTTTATACGTTACAATAAAAGTAGTGAGAGTTTGTATGTGTTCCGGATGGCCCAACAAAGGTCCAACCCAACGTTCAAGGCCCACTCACTCGGCGGCCCAGATTCCTAATCCCCATCCACGGCTCCAACCCACGTCAGCCCCTAAGGGCTGACGTTGGCCATCACGCCCCCCAGTATTGCGGCACATCTAAGAGAAACACCAAAATGCCCTGTCTTGGGGCCTTAACTCCCAAAGGCGACCTCCCCAGAAACCTTAAAGGGAAACTGCCCCTTTGCCCAGTGCTGACATCGCCAGATGCAGAAGGCGCAGCACTGCAACAATAGCAGTGCCAACCACGCCAAACACAACCTGCATGGGAGTGAATCCCAAGGAGGGTTGACCCCCTCCTCACCAACCCACACCATTTCCCCTATAAATAGCCCCCCAGGGGTGCATCTAAAGGTATGTTATATATCGTTATTTTGCCCATCATTTGAATTCTCTGTCATTTCGCTAATCTTGTATTGATTGCTTGCTTATACTTGGAATAATATCTCTTGGCCTGGTCTTTACCTAAGCCAAAGGTATCACCCATACAGTAATCATCCCCCAAAAGGAAACATAGTGGGCTTATAGATACCAACGGTACAGTATGCATACATAAATTAACGACAACACAAACAAGTAGCATGTCTTTACAAAACCATATGCGGAATCATATTGATCCATTTCCAATACGCATTCGGTTCGATTCAAGCAGATCGAGGATATTCACCCCGTGGATGAAATATCAATGTGCGATAAGTACACTCGCTAGTGTCTATGGAGGGAGAGGATTTATTATGGACCGGGGTCACCATTTTTTAGGTGGTCCCTTAGGCTTTGTTTGGGAGTTTGGAGGGGAAGGGAAGGAAGGGGTCCAAGGGGGAGGGAGGGGAAGGAAGGGAAGGAAATTGGAGGGTATTCCCTTCCCTTGTTTGGGAGTTAAAAAATGGTAAGGGAGAAAAATGGAAGTTTATTGAGATATTTTTACAATTTTACCCTTTTAAAATTAATATAATTATTATATTTTACAAACTAAATTAAATTTAAAATTTCTAACAAAATTATTTATGTACATTTCACAATATTAAAAAAGATAATATTTTTTATGAAATTTCTACGCTGCAAGCTACGAAAATTGTCACAAATTTTTTTGACGGAATGTAAATTTCTACGCTGCAAGCTACGAAAATTTTTGTCAAAAAGTTTAGCGAAAATATTTCCGTCGAAAACTTTTGACGGAATGTAAATTCTGTAAAGAATTTTGATGAAATTTTTTTCCAGCAAAAAATTTCGATGGAAATGTGTTGCATTGAAAATTTTGATGGAAATATTTTTCGTCAAAAATTTCGATGAATATGTTTTTTTATGAAATATTTTGAAGAAATTTAGATTCTGTAAAGAATTTTGACAAAAAAATTTTGTCAAATTTTTTTGCAGAAATGTTTTTAGTCTAAAATTTTGATGGAAATATTTTTCGTCGAAAATTTTTGCGGAAAATTTTGATGGAAATATTTCCCTTAAAAAATTTAGACGTAATTGTTTTATGTCTAAACTTTTCGGTGGAGATGTGTTTCGTCAAATTTTGGACGAAAATATTTTCGTTGAAAGTTTCAATGAAATTTAGATTCGTCAATAGTTTTGACTGAATTCTTTCCCGTAAAAAATTTATGTAAGTGGTTATGACAAAATCTTGTTTCGTCTTTAGTTTTGACGAAATTTTTTTGACGTATGTGATTTTCATAAAAAATTTCAACACTATTTTTGACGAAATATCTTTCGTCGATAAATCTTGTCGGTATTTGAGACTTTTCTAATAATGTCACGTATAAAAATGATTCACATTTATGTAGTTTTTAAATTTTAATGCTAAGGGTAGATAAGTAATTTTTAATATTTCCCCCCTCAAACCCCCAAATTGGGGGAACTTTAATTTTAGGAAGAAGGAGGGTTTTGGAGGGTTTAGTAAAAATCCTCAATTCCTTCCCCTCCTTTTTTTTAACTCACAAACAAGGGGAGGGCTTACTAAAACCCTCCATTTCCTTTCCTTCCCCTCCTAAAACCAACTCCCAAACAAAACCTAAGTGTAAATAAGGGGTAAAATTGAAAAAGAGAAAAAGTAGCAGGGGTAAAAAGGGAAAGAGAAAAAGTAGCAGGGGTAAAAAGGAGCACAAATCATTGGGTGGTCCTAGAGCACATAAAATATTTCCCTATGGAGGACACATTGCAACGGGTAATATATCATTGTGCACGGAGAATAACAACGTACACACGCTATAAGTATGGTGTAAATAGGCTAGGCCGGCCTTTAGGGGCTATACGACCTAGCCTATATTAGGTCAGGCTTGGCCTATTGCAAATAATAAAATAGAACAAACTTAGGTTTTTAAAAAAAAAAATATTTAAAAAACAGGCCATAGGCTTTTTTGTACATGTCGAGTCTATAAGCCCACAGGCTAGCCTATATGATATTATTTATTTTAAAAATTAAATAAAATTTATTTTAATAATTTTGAATGATAAAGTAATATTATTTTAGTTATTCTTTTAATTGTTGAATGTTTAATAGGCTTAAGTAGGCTAACAGGCCTAAGCCAATACTTTTATTTTTTAAATACAGGTCAGGCCAGACTTGTAATTTGGGACCTACACATGCTAACAGGTTATGTCAGATCCAATATTTTTTACACAGGCCTAGCCTATTTAAGCCTAAACTTAGTCTAGCCCAACCCATTTACATCCCTATGAGGTATGTGCACAGTGACAATGAAGAATAATAGAGTGTAAAGTGCATAACAGATGGCTTTAACCTCTATTTATAGATAAGTTATTTTGTAGGAGTAGAGTTATGACCCCGTTAGGATTGTTTGGAGTAGGGGTGGCAATTTTCAACACGCGCCGTTAACACGACATAAAAAATACTGAAGACCTCCTATGCATTATGGAATATATATTTTGATGATGACAAAGAGTTTACAAGAAGTCTCAAATTGAAGATAGATCTTCAAGATACAAGTGATTAGATATTTTTAAAAATCTTGTTACACACTATATTATATTATATAGTATTTACCTAAGCTCCAATTCATATCATTGCATATTATGCATTTCTCATATTAAAAATATTAAAGCGGTTTTTTAAACCACTAAATGCTTTATGTAGATTTGTCTTTAGGCATAACAAAAAGGAACCAGGTTTTTATAATATGAAAAATCAAAAGTAAATAAAAAGTTAATAGCATGTGTAGTTTACGTGTGTCTTTTGAAGAGTATATGTAATATAATATATAATAGTGATAAAATGTGAAATAGAAAAATTACTTTGCTAAATAAAAAGTTCACGTGGGTTAGTTTTAATATTTTAAAAGGCATCAATTTGTATATTGCTTTCCAAAGCTTCACATCTTCACGTGGGATCCTTATGTTTTAAACTATATAATAATATAAAAGGAAAATTTTATTTTTTATCCTTCAATATACATGCTGAATTCATTTTTTGACTAGCTAAAAGAAAAAGAAAGCATCACTTTACCAATTTCTTGGTGTCTGTCTTTGTCAGATAAATTTTTTTCTCTTTACTCTGTTATTGCACACGGGAAGAAAGGCATATAGCCCTGTTCCCAAAAATTCTTCTATTGTCATTGTGAAGAAAGTTTTCAAGGAGTAAAGCGCTTAATTTTTTTGTGAATTACCGAAAGTGTGTAAGGCAAAGATCTTGAAAGCCCAAGACCAAGGGCTGCAATCTTGTGGCTGATTTGGAGTTTCTTGAGAGAGCAGATTACAGAAAGTTAGGACTTCATTGTGGTATTTTCTGACCAACTTAAATCTTTTATGAATCTTTGATTTGAAGCATTTAATCTCAGATTGAGAATGGAGGTCTTGTGTGAGAGGAGTTGGTGAACTCCGTAGGCTCGGCTTGAGAGTATTCTTAGAGCTTGGAGCAGTGTAGGCACTAGGAAGATTTTTGATATTTTGTTTGATTGCTTGTGTGACGCGTGTTTGCAAAACAGGTACACTTGTGATAAATAAAATATATGCAACTACTTCAGTCTGGATGTTGCACCCTACTTAGGCTTAGTGGGTGTGAACCAGGATATATCGTGTGTCTCTTGTCTCTATGATTTAATTTATGAATATTCTATTTTTGAGACAAAAGGTAACACAACTTCTTGTTTGTTATTGTTTCTGCTGTATCAATTTTCTGATATATTTTGAAAGTGTTGTAACACTTTACTAGTTCTGATATAATTGCTGTATCACTTAAATTATTTTCTGATAGTTGAAAATTAATCATTTTCTGTTTTAAGTAAGAAAGGTTGTTTTTGTGTTTTCTCTGTAAAATAAAATATCAGGTACATTTTCTATTGATATATATCATATAGAAATCATTTTTGGCATATACAGACCTCAGGTAAAATTAGTGAAATTATTATAGCTGTGTGACTGTTATCTGGACTGAACTTAGTAAATAAATTGATAACTGTCAATCTTGTTGAGTTGGTGTGGTGATTGAGCTTAATAGTTCAACTTTGTCTAGACTTTACAGATTTAAGGATCTACTAAGCAAAAAGGTTTTGAAAATTTTGGAAACACCTATTCACCCCCTCTAGGTGTCCTCCTGCATCCTCCTGTAAAGAAGCCACTTGCCTAACAAATTCGTGTTCAGATCGATCCAATTTCAAATTCATATCGTGCTCGTGATGGTAAAACTTGACCCGAAAAAACCCGTGTCGTGTCACGTGTCAACCCGCCAACCCAAAATCGACTCGTATTTATCTTATTTCACGTTATTCGTGTCGTGTTGTAAACAAATAATTAGTATCTTATCATGTTATGCCAACCCACATAATAAGTAACATAAATTGGGGTTAATAGATTATTTGTATCGTGTTGTGACAAGTCAACTCGCATAATAAGCAACACACTACGAGTTTGCAGGTAATTTGTGTCGTGTCATATCATGTCAACCCGCAAAATAAGCGAGTCATGTTCATGTCGAAAGTTTTGACCTAATTTCAATTTCGCGTCGTGTTTAAGTTGTGTGTATTGTGCTCGTGTCGAAACATGTCGTGTCGTGTTATGTCGACCCGAATTGCCACCCCTAGTTGTGAGTCTTATATTCTCTCTCTCTCTCTCTCTCCTAGTGATGTGATAAGGTTGTTACCATTATCTCTCTTGGTTGTTTGTTTGTTTGATGTGGGTTGTTGAGTCATGAGCCCATAAGTCTTAATTGTTTCAATAACATAATGAGTATAATTGATTTAAGTTAAATTATAATTTGTCAGGGATACAATCTTGTTTCAAACGTCTAAAACCCACAAATACAAAAGCCAAATCTTAAAGTGAACAAATTTCAAATAGTATTTCAATTCCAATTGTCCAAGAATCCTATGAACCTCAAAGATAAAATGTTTCAATTGTGGAAAATTCTCATCAATCTCAAAGACAAAGTGTACCACCATAAGCATCTCAATTTCAAAGTTTTCAATCACCGCCTTAAGTAAAAGTTAATTCAGAAAATCTTGAAGCAGATCCGGGAAAAGACCTTCAATTTATTCAATGACATCAAGTCCTATAGAGAGAGGATATTCGGAGAGCTTATTTGCACAAGGGGCCAACTCAACCAATTCTTAAACCATTCCTTCAAACGAAAATGTATGCAAAAATGCGTAGATTCAACCTTAAGTGGCATGAAGAATTTGGTTCTTGGTTGGAGTATAGTGTACACAAGATGCATGTTTTTGCTTTGATTATTATCTATTTGATATGGAGGTTGGGGATAATGGTTCAATGCAGGAAGAATTTATTGGTGTGGGGTTCAAAAATTGGCATAAGAGGATAAAATCAAAGTTTATATTGGAGATCATAGGAGTGTTCACAATAGATGTTATCAAGCTGGTCAAGATTTGATAAAGCAAGAACAACATATTGATATTTCCTTTTCAAATATTTCTGAACAACAAAATATTGATTATTGTATTCGGTTGAAAGCTTATTTAGATTGTACTAGATACTTACTACGAAATGGTCAGCCTTTTCAAGGACACGATGAATCTGAAAGTTCAAATCAACAAGGTTTATTTCTTGAAACTCTAAAAATTTATACTAAGGCAAATAAAAAGATGAGTCACGCGGTCTTGCAAAATGCCCCCGATAATCACAAATTCGCTTCACCAGAAATTCTGAAAGATCTTGCTCAAGCTTGTGTTGATTTGATTGTTAAAGCAATAATTAAAGATCTCGGAGATGATTACTTTTCCATGCTACTTGATGAAGCTCGCGATATTACAAATAAAAAACAAATGGCAGCTGCACTTCAGTATGTAAACAAAAAGGGGTCCACTGTTGAATATTTTATTGGCACAATTCATGTTTCAGATACTACTGCACAATCACTAAAAGCAGTGATTGATGGGCTATTTTCTAAACTTGGTTTAAGTTTGTATAAATGTCACGATCAAGGCTATGATGGTGCTAGTAATATGTGGGGTGAATTCAAAGGGCTTAAGAGTCTGATTTTGGCAAACAACAAATGTGTATTCTATATTTATTGTTTTGCTCATCAGTTACAATTGGCACTTGTGAAGGTTGCAAAACATCACCAACGCATTCAAGAATATTTTGACATGCTTCAAAAGATGGCTACCTTTGTGGGGGGTTCATGCAAGCAGAAGAAAATTCTTCAAATGAATCAATATGAGCAAATAGTTGAAAGAATTGCTCGTGGTGAAATACTAACTGAAAAAAGGTTTAAATCAAGAGATAACCTTAAAGCGACCTGAAGACACTTGTTGGTGCTACCATTTTGGTACAGTTACAAGTGTTACCTCATTATTCCGACCTAAGAATGATGGTGCAAGAACTGATGTGTAAGAACCCGCACCGCTAATTAAGGTAATTAGTAAGTTAATTATGATAATTAGGAAATAATTCCATAATTGACCCTAATAATTATTAATGGGCTTAGATAATTATATTGAGTGAGTAAAAATGCTGAAAGTCGCCTTTCGGAAGAAAAGCGCAGATACCGGTTCTGCTACTCGGTATAAATGCGTACCGGAAAAGTATCCCGGAAAATTATAACGAACGCATGATAATTACTAGAATATTATGTAGGACTTGTAAAACGAGTTTCAAGTCAAAATGACGTAATCTGATGCCAGAACTGATACTGGCTATGGAAAAGCGCGTACCGGAAGGGTGCTCCGAAAAATAAAATAAAAATATGACAAATCTTAGAAAAATGCGTAGGTCTAGAATCCGAAGTTTGGGATCAAGATCTTTTACTTTGCGATTAAGGCTAATACTGCGCGATTAGTGGCCATGTGCCTATAAATAGGCACACTAAGGCACAAAACCCTAGGTGCCTCATTTTTCCTACGTGAGTTTTTGTGCTGGTGTGAGCTTCCTTGCTGCACCTCCATCCTTTGGTGTTTCCTTGCCTTCTTCTTCTTCCTCTCTTCTTCTTTCTTCACCATTCCTCCTTCCAAGCAACTAGAGTGTGTCTTGGGTGAGGGTGGTGCAACCTTTTCTGAGTTGAGAAGGCTGTGTGTGTGAGGTTAGTGAGCTGAACTTGAAGCTTTAGTGATGGCTACCTTGTGGTAGTCATTGTGAGCTTCAAAGTGCCACCTTGTGGTGCAAGAACCCACCTTGGTGTGCCATTTTCGTGCTCCTACTTAGGCTGAGTTTGAGGAACCTTGGGAGAGCTCCAAGAGCATACCTTGCCTCTGTTTTGAACTTTGGTCAGTTACCTCACCATGATCATGAGTTTATTGTGCTTAAAGTTGGTGTCTTGGCATGTAAAAGATTAAAATGAAGTAACCAACACCTAAATGAACTTGTATATGCTTAAAGATGCATGCTTTAACGTGTACATGTGTTAAAAGTTGGATCTTTGGGATGGATATTCACGAAATGCAGAAACTGCATTCTGTCGTGAGATATCCGAATATCTGTCGAACAGATATCCGGATATCAGTATCCGGATATGGTATCCGGATATTGATATCCGGATATGGGATCTGGGTATCCGGATATGACATATCCGGATATGTCCAGTGTGATATCCGGATATTGCATATCCGGATATGCCCCTTCTGATATCCGGATATCCTGGGTTCTGCGCAGACAGTAGCTTTTCTGTATGAACAGTAAGCTATGGGGTGTGTGTGGACCCTAGTTTAAGGAAGTTGGACTTCTATAATTAATGAACTAAGTCAGAATCACATGGTTAAGGGCTTATGGCTTTGTTGGAAGCCTTAAGACGTAAAACGTAAAGGAAAGGCGTAGTCTTTAAGTTGTATGCATGTTGTGCATTAATATTGACTTGATAAATGGTCCATATCAGATTGTGATACTGCTGTTTGAGGACTAGTGAGTGGTTGGACTCTTGGCTTGGATAGCTAGCTTGCAAGGTAAGCTTTCGTGTCCTCGGTTTAGCCATTTTGATGTTCCACCATGTCCCATGGGGATGGGTTTATGCATGCTGTGTTACATGCTTTGATTATTTTGGAAATGCTGTTGAGCTGTTTATATGTAATGAGCTATTATGATATGCATGTGGTGTCCACCTAGACGGCAATCCTGAGTATGTAGTACATACAAGATGGAGAAGCATGTGGGTGAGGTGCAGGTAGTATCCATGTACTCATGTAGGCATAGACGTATTCCTACATTTCTCTGGCCAGTAGATTTGAAAGCACACATGACATGATTAATTGCTGCATCGCATAGTTTTGGAACTTATATTGTAAATACTGTTTTTGAACTTATATTACACATGTAAGTGAGCTTGGGGTGGAGACTCCTTGAGGACCCCTTGTCTTACTGAGATTTCTTGTTAGAGATCTCACCCCACGTTTGGGGACGCTTATTTCAGGATCAGGTAATGTTGAGGGCTCAGGTGGCAGGAGGCCAGAGCTGAGTTGATGAGTTGATATGATGATGTGCTGGATTTACTGTTGTGTTCCTGCTTTATTTATATTATTATGTTGAGACTGTTTGTGGGCATTGTTGCCTTATTTGGTGAGCATGGGGTTTGTCCATGCCACATGGTTTGACTATTGTCTTTTGGATTAATGTTGTAATTAAAGTGTCAGGATTTTGACCCAGGCTGCATGTTGTGGTCCTGTGGTTTTAGATACTCACATTATATTTATGTACGAGGTATTCAGTTAGTTGTCTTGCAATTTACATACAGGCAGTATTTTTATGAAAATGATTAAGTAATCAAGTTGGTTAAGTTAATGACGTCATAATTGAATTAAAGAAAAAGTTATTCCGCATTTTAATTAAGCGTGGCTTAATACGATAGTGTGTTAACAATCCGGGTTAACACGGGCTGTTACATTTTATGGTATCAGAGCACTTTCTAGGGAAAAGCCTGTATGTATTGCAATAACTTAGGATGTGTCGTTGCGTGTCTACTTTGTGTTCTCTCTGACTGGTGTGTGTGATGATAATGCATTTGTGACCACATGGCGTGGGCCTGATCAACTCATTCGTTGTGTAACTTGTGCAGAGTCATGGTACCACCGAGGAGGAACACGAGTACAAGCGAGGATCAATCGGATCCTATCCTGGCTGCATTAGCTGAGATGCAGGCGGCCCGACTAGCCGACCAGGAAGCCACGAGGCTGGCAAACCGGGCAATGCTGGACGCAATTAGAGATGCGAACCGGCAAACCACGGCAGAGGTTCTGGAGGAGAACCGGATGGCCAACATGACGATGATGAGGGTCATGTTGGAGGAGCTGAGGGCTGGTCCTGCTGCGGGCCAGGGTCCTCCACCACCTCCACCGCCACCACCGCCTCCACCTCCGCCTAGTCAACAGGAGGACACCCAGAGCCAGATGGGCGAGGGTAGTCATTTGACGGGGGCTATGCAGACTATCCCCGTTCTTGCTGAGGATCGTGACGAGATCGATCGCCGGCTGAATGCTTTCCGCAAGCATAAGCCACCTACCTTCGACGGATCGTATGATCCCATTGCTGCTGCCAGATGGCTACAGGCGCTGGACAAGATTTTCCGGATCATGCAGTGCACAGATCCGCAGAAGCTGTTGTTCGCCACTTATATGCTGGAGGGCGAGGCCCATGAGTGGTGGACCAACCTATCTCAGGTCTACGAGATGCAGGGTCATGTGATGACGTGGCCATTCTTCGAGGAGAGCTTCTTGGGTCAGTACTTCCCTTATGACTCACAGGAGAGGAAGCAGGGGGAGTTTGACCGGTTGGTTCAGGGCTCGATGTCTGTCGACGAGTACCTGGCCAAGTTTAATGAGCTGGTGAAGTTTTCACACTTCAGGATGGCGAGGCCTACTCCTACATTCATGGCTGCTAAGTTCCGCAGGGGACTTAATGAGGATATTGCTGGTTACTTAGCTGGGTCTGCATCCAGAGATTTTGGGACACTGGTCCAGCAGTGTCGTGATATTGAGGACTTCTACAGCACGAGTAAGGCCAAGAAGGCCAAGATGGAGGTACCACAGGGTACCGGCGGTTCCACTCCCTGGAAGAGTAAAAATTTTGCGAACAAGGGCAAGGGCAAGCAGATGGCGGCTAAGCAAGCGCCAAATCAGTTTAGAAAGACTGCTACTCCGGGGAACGCCGCTAGACCTCCTGCTCCCAGATGTTCGGGATGTGGGAAGTCACATTTTGGGCCGTGCTCTACCGGTCAGTTGATTTGTTTCCAGTGTGGCAAGGAGGGCCACTACTCCAGAGATTGCCCGACGGCGAGAGTTGCTGCAGTGCAGGCTGTGCCATTGCAGATGGTTCCTACTGGGGCACCAGCCGTGCCACCTACTACCGGACGAGTCTACACACTTGATCGTCAGCAGTCGGACAGAGCTCCGAACCTGGTCAGAGGTACTGTTACCATTGGTGGATCAACTATTGATGTATTGTTTGATTCCGGGGCAACGCACTCTTTTGTTGCTACCCCTATTGCTGTGGGGCTTGAGTTGCCCAGTGATGTGCTTTCTCCACCGATGCGGGTTACCACCGCCACCGGAGAAAAATGTTTGACCTCCACTGTTCATCGCGATGTAGCGTTTCAGTGGGATGGCCGTGACTTCTTGGTAGATCTGATAGGATTGCCGATGGCCAACCTTCAAATTATTCTGGGCATGGATTGGTTGTCCAGAAACTGTGCAATGATTGACTGTTGTGCCAAGAAAGTGGTGATGTCTCCGGGTGGGTCCACAGCCAGTTCCTCACCGTTCATTTCAGTCCTGCAGGCGAGGAGGGCCTTGAGAGCAGGGGCATTTGGCTATGTCATGTTGGGAGGTTTGGTGAGTGGGACACAGGAGGATCTCACTGGCATTCCTGTGGTGAGGGAATTCCTCGAGGTGTTTCCTGAGGAGATTCCTGAGTTTCCTCCACAGAGGGAGATAGAGTTCTCCATTGACTTATTGCCTGGTGTGGGGCCTATATCGTTGGCTCCATACCGGATGTCGCCACCAGAGTTGGCGGAGCTGAAGAAGCATATTGAGGAGCTTTCAGCGAAAGACTTTATTCGGCCGAGTGTGTCTCCCTGGGGAGCACCGGTCATTTTTGTTAAAAAGAAAGATGGGACTATGCGGTTGTGCACCGACTACAGACAGTTAAACAAGGTGACAATCAAGAACAAGTACCCTCTTCCACGCATTGACGATTTGTTGGATCAGCTCAGGGGTGCTTGTGTGTATTCCAAGATTGATCTCTGGTCCGGTTATCATCAGATACGGGTAAAGCCGGAGGATGTCCCAAAGACAGCATTTCGCTCGAGGTACGGGCACTACGAGTACTTGGTGATCCCGTTTGGACTCACCAATGCACCCGCAGTGTTTATGGACTACATGAACAGAATCTTCCAGCCGTACCTGGATCAGTTTGTGATCGTCTTCATTGACGACATCTTGATCTACTCCAAGACGGAGGAGGAGCATACTGAGCACTTGAAGATTGTGCTGCAAGTGCTAAAAGAGAAAAAGCTTTATGCTAAGCCGTCGAAATGCGAGTTTTGGCTCAAGGCGGTGAAATTTCTGGGTCATGTAATTTCTGCTAATGGAGTTGCAGTTGATCCTAACAAGATTGAGGCCGTGATGGACTGGGAGAGGCCCAAGACGGTTACAGAAGTGAGAAGCTTCTTGGGTTTGGCAGGTTACTATCGGAGGTTCATAGAAGGATTTTCCAAGATGGTGCTACCGATGACTCGCCTTACCCGAAAGGAGACTCCATTCGTGTGGACACATGAGTGTGAGGAATGTTTCCAGGAGTTGAAGGAGAGACTGACTACTGCTCCTGTGTTAGTCCTTCCTGATCCTGCGGAGCAATTCGAATTATACTGCGATGCCTCTGGTAAAGGACTTGGCTGTGTGCTGATGCAGAAAGGGAAAGCGGTTGCTTACGCTTCAAGACAGTTGAAACCTCACGAGGAGAACTACCCGACTCACGACTTGGAGTTGGCAGCCATTGTTTTTGCTTTCAAGATTTGGAGGCATTACCTGTTTGGCATGAAGTTTGCTGTATTCAGTGATCACAAGAGCCTGAAGTATCTGTTTGACCAGAAGGAGTTGAACATGAGACAGCGTAGATGGATGGAGTTCTTAAAGGACTACGACTTTGAGTTGAGGTATCACCCTGGCAAGGCCAATGTGGTAGCCGATGCTTTGAGTCGGAAATCCGTGAGCTTATCCAGCTTAATGATGAACGACTACGAGATGATCGAGAAGTTCAGAGACTTGAGAGTGAACTCCTTGTTTGGGGGCGCACTGCTCGAAATGGAAACAGCAGAAGTGATTAATGAGCTGATGGAAAAGATCAAAGAGGCGCAAGTGCAGAGAGAGTGCCTCGATTATGTGAAGAACCAGGACGGTGTGTCTTGGAACGATGATGGTTTGCTGCTGTTCCAAAAGAGGATTGTTATTCCTCGAGGGCCATTGACTGAGGAGGTTATGGCAGAGGCTCATAAGGGCCGGTTCACTATCCACCCTGGTGCTACAAAAATGTATCAGGACTTAAAAAGGAATTTTTGGTGGCCGGGCATGAAGAAGGACATAGCGGTCTACAAAATGCCTTATTTGCCAGAAAGTGAAGATCGAGCACCAGAAACCGTCTGGTAAACTTCAACCTCGGGAGATTCCACAGTGGAAGTGGGAGAGTATTAGATGGACTTCGTGGTGGGATTGCCCCAAAAC
>JAVKPL010012902.1:0-67651 GCA_032173675.1 Gastrolobium villosum | reverse complement strand
GTAGCTTCTCACTTCTTCTACCAAAGAATTTCTATTCATTTGAAGAAGACCTTGAGGAGATCTTCTTTTTTTGCGTAAAATATTTGCAGCATCTCCCTCAATAACCTTTCTACTGTGTATGACTGAGACATTATGATCCATGCATGACAATCAAGTTGGTATTCCTCAATAGAACAGTAAGCCATCTTCCGAGTAGAATTGCTGGATCCCTTTTCAAAAGAATGTTATGTTTCGAAGCCAAAACTTGCAATTCTTTTCTTGGTTTCATGAACATATAACTTGATGTCTCGAATTTCAGAAGCTATTCAATGACGAGGGATCAAAGTTTTGATGAAGTGAGCAATATTACATAGATAATGTATTCATCAATGCATCTTCTATGCGAAAAGCTTGTTCTCTCAACTTCGACACCCATTTTATGATTTCATTGTTTGTGCTGTCACCTTCAGCTGCAACCCTTTTATCTGCATCCTTGACAAACGCTTATACTCTACACATCATCAAACAAGACAACATATATCTTTTACCATAAGTAGTTTCTCACTTCATCAACCAAAGAATCTATATCCATTTGAAGAAGACCTCGAGGTGGATCATCTTTTTTTTTTGCATAAAACACTTGCAGCATCTCTCTCAAAAATCATTTTACTGTGTATGACCGAGACACTGTGATCTATGCATGACAATAAAAGTGCACAATCAACTTTTGGTTGTCAAAAAATTTCTTGGCAAATGTGCTTTTACCTGCTCCTCCTATTCCAACCACAAAGATGACAATGAGCGATGGGTCATCAGTTTCCTCTACCAGCCAACCAATCAATTTATCTCATAGGGCTTCAAAGCCTACAATTTTGTCTTACTCATTGTAACGGTAAGCCATCCTCCGAGGGTCTTGTGAATTAATATTTTGGTCATCCTTCGTGGATCTTGAATTACTGGATCCCATTTCAAAAAAAAACATTCCATTTTAAAAAAAATTCCATTTCGAAGCGAAAACTTCCAATTCTTTTCCTGGTTTCATGAACATATGACTTGAAATCTCGAATATCAGAAGCTATTCGATGATGAGGGATCAAAGTTTTGATGAAGTGAACAATATCGCATAGTAAAGCTTCGCAACGAGGATCTCGAGGATTTTGTCCCACATAGATCATATATTCATCAATGACATCTTCTATGAGAAAAGTTTGTTCTCTCAACCTCGTCACCCATTTTTTGATTTCATCTTTCATGCTGTCACCTTCAGCTTCAACTCTTTTATCTACATCCGAGAGAAAGGCTTGAATGCTTTCAAAATGTTGCTCTGCAACTTCCTCTAAAGTTTTTCCATTTTCAGATGTTACAAATCCTTTCGCCACCCATTGACGAATCAGTCTTTTCGATTTGACCACATAATCTTCCCGATATATTCTGAAATACAGTATGCATGGTTTGAGATAAGAAGACAAATCATCATAGCTTAAACCTAAATTTTTTGAAATAGCAGTCAAACAGTTCTTCTTTTCTAGGTCTGAACTTAGACTTTGACTGAACTTTTGCCATTCGAATGGATTTTTGTATTTGCTAGCAGCTAAAATACTAGTAATTGCCAATGGTAATCAACAATTTTGGAAGATATATAAACAAGTTCATTTGGACAACATAGTCATATCGAAATGTCGTCTTATAGAACCACTCAGAAGATTTTTTATGGAGTTAAAGGTTGTAGTTCATGCACTTTAACAAGAAAGATTCCTTATAGAACTCCGCAACCTTCATATATCTGATTGTAATAAATATCCTACTTCTATGCTTATTAGCTGTCATAGCCCATTTAATATCTTCCCAAAAATTTATATTCCACACCTTTTGCAGCAAATATTTTCTCACTTCTTCTACTAAAGAATTTTATATCCATTTAAGAAGACCTCGAGAAGGATCCTATTCTTTCTTTTTTTGCATAAAGCATTTGCAGCATCTCCCTCAACAACCTTTCTAATGTGTATGACTGAGACATTGTGATCCATGCATGACAATCAAAGTGCCCAATCACCTTTGGTTTGTCAAAAACTTTCTCGGCACGAATTTTTTTTCATGCTCCTCCCATTCCGACCACAGAGATGAAAGTGAATGATGAGTATTCAGATTCCTCTACCAACCAACCGATCAGTTCATCTCTTGGGGCTTCAAAGCCTACAAATTAGTCCTCCTGAATGTAACGGTAAGCCATCCTATCAAGATCTTATGAATTGACATTTTTGCCATTCTCCTTTGAACTGCTGGATACCATTTCAGAAGAACGTTCATTTTCAAAGCCAAAACTTAAAATTATTTTCCTGGTTTCATGAACATATGACTTTATGTCTCGAATATCATAAGCTACTTGATGAAGAGGGATCCAAGTTTTAATGAAGTGAGCAATATCACATAGTAAAGCTTCGCATCCAGGATCACGAGGATTCTGTTCCACATAGATCATGTATTCATCAATGACATCTTCTATGTGAAGACCTTGTTCTCTCAACCTCGTCACCCATTTTTTGATTTCATCATTCATGCTGTCACCTTGAGCTGCAACTTTTTTATCTGCATCTTTTCGAAATATTGCTCTGCAACTTCCTCGAAAGTTTTCCCCTTTTCAGATGTTACAAATCCTTCTGTTATTCTTTGACGAATCAATTTTTTTGATTTGACCACATAATTTTTCGGATATATTTCGAAATACAGTATGCATGGTTAAAGATAAGCAGACAAATCATCATAGCCTAAACCTAAAAATTTTGGAATAGCAGTCAAACATGTCTCATTTTCTATTTCTAAACTTAGACTTTTTGTAACATCCCGCATAATTAGTAGAATACATAAGTACTATATGCTATATGTACATGTGTAGAATTCGGATGTATGGGTTATGTGTGATGGCTTGTGAATTGTTTGATCTTTATTCCTTGGATAAGACTAAGGTAATTAATTAAATTAAATCATAGGAAGATACATATGTAGACATGTGAATTTAATCTTATGAGTAATGTGAGTGTGTGTTAGAAGGCATTAGTGTTTGGATGTGGGCTAGTGTGTGTGTGTGGACTTGTTGCTATTGGATTTGTGATTGGATCCTTTTGTGTGTGTGGCCAATGGCCCAAGGATGGCTCTTGGATCAAGCTAATTCAGCCCAAAGTTGTAACCATTCTTATTTCCCCTAAGCCTTGCCCAATTAGGGTGTCTTGTGCATCAAGGAACAACCACTTGGCTTAATGTTTTTCCTTCTCATTTATGCGCACAAGTAGGTGGATTACACTTAGAAAAATCTGCCAAAATCCTTCATGTTTGACCGCCACCTCACTTGGCTTATGCACACTTGATTTAAACCTCATTGCATGGGAGACACATGGACCTTTGAGCATGATTTTAGGCTGCATATTTCCCCATTTAGGCGCACATGGGAGGGACCTTGGTGCAGATTTTTCTTATGACACAAACTGCCTAACTTGTTGACTTGGAGAACCACTTACACCCTCCATCATGGCACTGTTTTGTACAGATTTTTGGCAAGCTTTTGCAGCCCTTCATGAGTCAAATCTCCTCCTCCTTCCACATGCATCATGAGTAGGGTCTTGGGACTGCATTCCCATCATTTTTGCGCAGAGGGCAGCTCCAAAAATCAGAATCCTTGGCTGCCACAAAGCTCTCTTGCTTGTGGACTTAGTGAACCTCCCTCACACCTCACCTTGTGCGCATGGTTTGGTTTTTTATGCAGAAATTTTCTGACTTAGGACAGCCCAAAATGAGTGTTTAGACTGCCACAAAATCTGCACTCATAATACACCTCTTTTCCTCTCATAATTTGCGCACCAAGGACTGCATCAATGCAGATTTTTGGCTGCCACCAAGTTGAATTGCTTGTTGACTTAGTGAACCTTTTGCATGTGCACATGATGCACCTCTTCCACCCACTCCATGCGCATAACTTGGTCAATTGTGCAGAAAATTTCCCTGACTTTGGACAGCTCCAAATCTGATCATATCACTCCTCTCTCCTTGCATGTAAATAGAGTAAATTAGAAGCAAACCCTTGCTTGATTCAGCCCTTGTATGCAGCCCCATCCCCTCAAGTAATCAGAATTTTTAATGATGGTTAGTCATAGCAACTTTCCCTCACCTCCTCCTTAAATATGCGCACACTAGAGCTCCCTCACCATACACATATGCAGCCAAGTTTCTCCCCCACTCCCTCACTCCCATAACCGAACCTACAAGCCTCCTTGGAGCTAGAAGACTTTGCCAAGCCAACTCCCTCCTTCCCTCACCTCAACCGTGACTCTAGACCTCCAAGCAAGAGTAAGTTTCCTCTTCACATTCCCTCATTGCCCAGCTTTGTCCTCAACCTTGAAGCTGCCCAAGTTGTCCATCCTCACCTTGGTTGCGCATAGAACCTCCTAGGAAGAGAGGACTTGTTGTGAAGTAGAGCTAGAAGGGTGTGGTGAAGTGTGTGCTACAAGAGGTAGGCCTTGAACTTAGAACTCTTTCTTTGTGTAGTCATGTAAGTGTGCTTGAATGTGTCATCGTATATGTGTTGCTTTGGATCCTTGGTTGAGCATGATTAAAGTATAAGTATGGAGTCATTTCATGATGAATTGTATGCATAAAAATCTTATGGTTATGTTTAAGCTTATGCCACTATTTCTTGTATGGATATGCCACTGTTTTAAAAAGAAATGTGCCACTGTTTCGGTCCCTCAAAATCACCATTATATGCCACTGTTTCTGCACCTAAAAGCCACTGTTTCTGCACCTAAAAGCCACTGTTTCTGCACCTAAAAACGCCACTATTTCTGCACACTAGATGCCACTGTTTCTGCACATATATGCCACTGTTTCTGCACATTACATGCCACTGTTTCTGCACCTTATATGCCACTGTTTCTGCACATATATGTCACTGTTGTAGTGCTCCTTAAGCCACTGTTTTTATGCATGAAATACCACTGTTTTACTCATCAAATGCCACTGTTTCTATGCATAAAATGCCACTGTTTTAGCCATGAAATGTCACTGTTTCCCTGCTTAAAGTGCCACTGTTTTTATGCATAAAAGGCCACTGTTTTAAGTCATCATATGCCACTGTTTTTATGCATAAAAGGCCACTGTTTTAAGTCATCATATGCCACTGTTTTTATGCATAATGTGCCACTGTTTTAGTCATCATATGCCACTGTTCATATGCATAAAATGCCACTGTTTTAGTCATCATATGCCACTGTTTTTATGCATAAAATGCCACTGTTTTAGTCCTTCTATGCCACTGTTTGTATGCATAAAATGCCACTGTTTTAATCTATAATATGCCACTGTTTCACTGTCCAAAAACCAAGATTTATGCCACTGTTTTGGAAGTTCAAAGTGCCACTGTTTCTGTTTTAAAAACGCCACTGTTTCTGTTTTAAAACGTCACTGTTTTGCTGCTGTATGCTCACTGTTTTGCTGCTGTAAATGCTCACTGTTTTGCTGCTGTATGCTCACTGTTTTGCTGCTGTATGCTCACTGTTTTGCTGCTGTAAATGCTCACTATTTTGCTGCTGTATGCTCACTATTTTGCTGCTGTAAACACTGCTGTATGCTCACTGTTTTGCTGCTGTATGCTCACTGTTTTGCTGCTGTATGCTCACTGTTTTACTGCTGTAAACACTGCTGTATGCTCACTGTTTTGCTGCTGTATGCTCACTGTTTTGCTGCTGTAAATAGCCACTGTAAATGATTAGTTGTAATTGATTTAGGTGCGCTTAAGAAGTGAGATACTTCGCTGCTGTTTGGTAATATTTAAGGCACGCAAAGGTAAGTGTCAGGCGATGATGCCTAATGTGACTATTGACTACTGGTATAGAATTGTAACATGATGCTCCATATGCCGTAAAAATATTATGTTCCATTATAATGAAAGGAAACTGCCAAAAATGTGTCGTGATGGCTATATGACTATGAGGTAAAGACGTTATGTGGCAGCATAACGCATATGAAAGGTATATAAGCATGCATCTTACATTATACCGCATTTTTACGCTTTGTGTGTGAAAGCATAGCATGTCATGCATGTAACAAGATCATATAGGCCTTGTTTTAGAATAGTTATGTACAGGACCATGTGTTTGAGCAAGCATCATATAGGCATCCCCAAGGTACCGGGGTATGGGACACTTGGCATCAGTCCGCATAGGCCCACAGATGGAATCCACATGGAGCTCAGGTGCCAAGGGATATCTGATTCCACTGTGAAGTGCGCGCACGACGGTGCTAAAAGCGCAAAGGAAAGGCGTTATATACGCAATATATGAATATGATAAAAAGGAAAAGGAACAAGGATATGTTGAAGTGACTGTTTATGATTTTGTGCCTAGTTAATATTGTTATATTATTGGTTTTATTGCCACACTACTGGGATTATTCTCACCCCTTCGGGGCTGCTATTTTTCCAAAATGGCAGGAGGACGCAAGAGCATTTGAAGGAGTAATATTTTGCTGTTGATTGCTGATGCGTGGATTATCAGTGTTGCTGTTTGTTTAAATGGATAACTGTAATGATTAATGTTTTGAAACTTTTGGATGACTGTAGTCTTTGTCATAATTATGTTAGCTTGAACTTTTATGAACAATGGCTATTTTGGAAAACCTTTGTGAAAAGAATTTAAGTGCCGAAATTTTCAGTACGGATGTGTATATTGCTTTGTTAGCTCATGTGACGTTAACAACTCTAATTCCGCTTAGCAAACGACTCTCTCTTGGATGCATACAAGGGAGGGCGTTACATTAATTGGTATCAGAGCAGTTTGGTCCATGGATTTGCTTGTGTTTGATTGAATTGATTGTTGTTTGTGTTTATCTGCTGATTGACTGTCTAAATGTGCTATAGTTAAGTATATGTATCAGCTAGTATGGTTAGATTGTTAGGACGGTTCTGTGATAAGACACGGATGCATAGCTAACTTGTCCGAATTGAACTCGAGTACCTACTTGGGACTGCTGCCATGAATAACTTGCGGTGAGCCTGATCAACTCATTTCCTGATATTGTGAGTGCAGAATCATGGCGGGTGGTCGCGGTTCAACTCGGGGAAGGACTGGCGATGCGGAAGAGGATCTTATCACCACCATTGGGGGACTGGCAACGTTCATCCAGAATATGAGCCAAGAATGGCGCGACCATAGGCAACAAAATCAGAACCAACCCCCACTGCATGAAAATGCAGAAGAAATTGCCCGTCGGAGGTTGAAAGACTTCCGCAACTTCCAACCACCTACTTTTGAGGGTGAAGACAACCCCGAGGCTGCAGCAAAGTGGCTGCAGATGATTGAGCATATTTTCGAACGCATGGCATGCCCGGAAGCACAGAAGACTGACTACGCGTCGTACCAGCTGATGGGAGAAGCTTTAACATGGTGGACTGGTGCGAGGGCTCTGCTGAGAGCTCAGGACGTGGAACTAACATGGGCCGTGTTCAGACAAGTATTTCTGGATAAGTATTTTCCTAAGGCAATGAGAAGAATGAAGCACACTGAACTGCTGTCGCTTAGGCAGGGCAACATGACGGTTAATGAGTATATTGCAAAATTTGGGCAGCTGATCGAGTACGCCAACTTTGACCGGAACATCTATGATGAAGAATGGCAGGTGGAGAAGTTCGAGAGCGGATTGCATCCGGAAATCCGCAAGCTCCTCTTAACGACGGCTAATCGTACACTTCCGGAACTCATCAACCAGAGTCGTCAGGCAGAAGGGATCATTCTGGAAGCCAAGAACTTGAACAAGCCACCGACGCAATTCCACGGAGGAAACCGAGCAGGCAGATTCTTCAAGACGGCACCTGGAAGGGGTCGAGGCAGAGGTACGCCGTTGCAGGCGCGGCCTGGAAATTTTAAGAGAAACTTTACGGTGGGTCAATCGTCGACTGGACGTCAGGGCGCGACTGTTTGTGCCACATGTGGAAAGAATCACTTTGGAGTTTGTCGCAAGAACAACAATGCATGTTTCAGATGCGGCCAGCAAGGACATTTTGCTTACAAGTGCCCCCAGAACGCTGACCAACAGCCTCCGCAAGCACGGGTGTTCACATTGGATGCAAATGAAGCGCAGAAGTTTCCCAACCTGATCAAAGGTAAGGTCACTTTGAATGGTCATCCAATTTCTGTTATCTTTGATTCTGGAGCGTCTGGCTCTTTTATGGCAAAGCATACTGCCTTGAGATTAGGCATCACCCCAACCCCGCTACCTTATGAGTTACACATCAGCACACCTACTGGAGGATCGTGCACAGCCTCAGAGATCTGCAGAGGTGTTACCTTGCAGTACGAAGGGAACACGTATTCAGTTAATTTGGTGGTCCTGCCGGTATTCAACTTTGATGTGATTATCGGTATGGACTGGCTGACGGAAAATGGGATAACTTTGGATTGTCGAGCGGGGAAAGTCGTTGTTCCTGCGAAAGATGGTAATTTTCAACCTTTCTCTCTCATTTCCTTATTGCAAGTTAGAAAAGAGCTCCGCAAGGGAGCAGCAGGGTATCTTTTGTCGATCGAGGCTGAGACCTCGATTGACAATCAAATTCAGGATGTACCGGTAGTTAGAGAATTCGAGGAGGTATTCCCGGATGAAATCCCTCGATTGCCTCCTCATAGGGAAATAGAATTTTCGATCGAACTTGTTCCTGGAGTTGGACCAATCTCCATTGCCCCGTATCGCATGGCGCCGTTGGAACTTCGCGAGTTGAAGAAGCAGATAGAAGAGCTTTTGGCAAAGGAATTTATCAGACCGAGTACTTCCCCATGGGGTGCTCCAGCTATCTTGATTAAGAAGAAGGATGGAAGCTTACGTCTGTGTGTAGATTACCGCCAGCTGAACAAAGTCACGGTGAAGAATAAGTACCCGTTACCGAGGATCGACGACTTGATGGACCAGCTGAGAGGAGCCAGAGTCTTTTCCAAGATAGATTTACGATCGGGATACCATCAGATCCGGGTCAAACCGGAGGACATTCCGAAAACAGCTTTTAGGACTCGTTATGGGCACTACGAATATCAGGTGATCCCATTCGGACTTACGAATGCTCCAGCGGTATTCATGGACTACATGAACCGCATCTTCCGCCCATTTCTTGATCAGTTCGTTATTGTGTTTATCGACGATATCCTGATTTACTCAGCTAATGAAGAGCTGCACGCGGAACATCTGAAGATTGTCTTGCAAGTCTTGAAGGAGAAGCAGTTGTACGCGAAATGGTCGAAGTGCGAGTTTTGGCTTAAAGAGGTCCAGTTTCTGGGCCATGTCATTTCATCAGAAGGTATCGCGGTGGACCCCAGCAAAGTTGAAGCTGTCATGAATTAGGAACGACCCAAGACTGTCACCGAAGTAAGAAGTTTCTTAGGTCTGGCTGGATATTATCGAAGGTTTATCCAGAATTTCTCTCAGATAGTGCAACCCCTTACACGTCTCACTCGAAAGGATAAGCCTTTTGAGTGGACTGAAGCCTGTGAAGAATGTTTCTTGGAGCTAAAGAGCAGATTGACGAGTGCTCCCGTACTCACGATTCCGGATCCTACTCGAAGGTTCGAAGTTTACTGCGATGCGTCGCTGAAAGGACTTGGATGCGTGTTGATGCAGGATCGTATGGCGGTAGCTTACGCATCTCGACAACTCAAGCCTCACGAAGAGAATTATCCTACGCACGATTTGGAGTTAGCGGCTATAGTGTTCGCACTTAAGATCTGGAGGCACCACTTGTACGGTTCGCAGTTTGACGTGTTCAGCGATCATAAGAGTTTGAAGTACTTGTTCGACCAGAAGGAGCTGAATATGCGGCAACGACGGTGGATGGAATTTCTGAAGGACTACGATTTTGAACTTAAGTACCACCCAGGAAAGGCAAACGTGGTAGCTGACGCTCTGAGCAGGAAGACACTACACACTGCAACTCTGATGATAGAAGAGCTGAAATTGTTTGAGGCCTTTCGAGACTTGAACTTATCGGTAGACGAGAGAGGAAGTAGCATAAGATTGGGGAATATAAAGGTGGAGAATGAATTGATCAGTAGAATTAAGGAGGCTCAGAAAGATGAAGAGTTAGTCCGTGATTTGGTTGGCAACCTAGATGTTGTAAAGGATGAGAATGATGTTTGGAGATTTCAAGGACGGCTGGTTGTGCCGAATGAAGAGTTGAAGCAAGAAGTTTTGCAGGAAGCTCACAAGGGTAAGTATGCAGTTCATCCTGGATCCACGAAGATGTACCATGATTTGAAGACCTCGTTTTGGTGGCCGGGTATGAAGCGTGATATTGCGGAGTATGTATCTCGATGCTTAACTTGTCAGAAGGTGAAGTACGAACATCAGAAACCGTCGGGACTCCTTCAACCTTTGGAGATTCCCGAATGGAAGTGGGATAGTATCTCGATGGATTTTGTAGTTGGACTTCCTCGGACGCGAGAAGGATATGATTCTATCTGGGTGATTGTTGATCGTTTAACGAAGTCAGCTCATTTCTTGCGTGTTAGAACCACATATGATACAGAAAGGCTTGCTAGAATCTATCTGCAGGAGATTGTGAAGCTGCACGGAGTTCCTACAAGTATTGTCAGTGATCGTGATCCCAAGTTTACGTCCAAGTTTTGGGAATCCTTTCAAAGAGCATTAGGGACCCAATTGAGGTTGAGTACTGCTTATCATCCGCAGACCGATGGACAGACGGAACGCACCATTCAAGCCTTGGAGGACATGTTGCGAGCATGTGTTTTGGAGTTAGGAGGCAGCTGGGATAGCTATCTTTCTTTGATTGAATTTGCTTACAACAACAGTTACCACTCCAGTATTCAGATGACACCGTACGAAGCTTTGTATGGGAGGAAATGTAGATCCCCTTTATGTTGGACTGAAGTGGGCGAGCGAAGTATGTTAGGACCTGATCTAATTCAAGAGACATCCGAACAAGTAAAGAAGATTCGGGAGAATATGCAGCGGGCTCAGGCCAGACAGAAGAGTTATTACGACAAGCGTCATAAGCCTCTATCTTTCGAAGTCGGAGACCATGTATTTTTGAGAATCACACCTACATCGAGACTCGGAAGGAGAATGGGAGTTAAGAAGTTAAGTCCACGGTACTTAGGACCGTATCTGATTATGGACCGGATTGGAGAGTCTACATACCGGTTGGCCTTACCACCCAATCTGTCAGGAATTCACAATGTATTTCATGTGTCGCAGCTACGGAGGTATCTCTCTGATCCATCTCACGTGTTACAACCGGAAGAAGTGGAACTCAAGGAAAATCTGACTTATCAAGTGCAACCGTTCCAAATTCTTGAAAGATCCGTCAAGCGACTCCGTTCTAAAGAAATCCCTTTGGTGAAAGTATTATGGAACAACAGATCGGCAGCTGAAGCCACTTGGGAGCGCGAGGACGACGTTCAGAAACGCTATCCAGAATTGTTTAGCTCTTAAGTAAGTTTATTTTGCGGACAAAATTCCTAATTGGTGGGGAGAGTGTAACATCCCGCATAATTAGTAGAATACATAAGTACTATATGCTATATGTACATGTGTAGAATTCGGATGTATGGGTTATGTGTGATGGCTTGTGAATTGTTTGATCTTTATTCCTTGGATAAGACTAAGGTAATTAATTAAATTAAATCATAGGAAGATACATATGTAGACATGTGAATTTAATCTTATGAGTAATGTGAGTGTGTGTTAGAAGGCATTAGTGTTTGGATGTGGGCTAGTGTGTGTGTGTGGACTTGTTGCTATTGGATTTGTGATTGGATCCTTTTGTGTGTGTGGCCAATGGCCCAAGGATGGCTCTTGGATCAAGCTAATTCAGCCCAAAGTTGTAACCATTCTTATTTCCCCTAAGCCTTGCCCAATTAGGGTGTCTTGTGCATCAAGGAACAACCACTTGGCTTAATGTTTTTCCTTCTCATTTATGCGCACAAGTAGGTGGATTACACTTAGAAAAATCTGCCAAAATCCTTCATGTTTGACCGCCACCTCACTTGGCTTATGCACACTTGATTTAAACCTCATTGCATGGGAGACACATGGACCTTTGAGCATGATTTTAGGCTGCATATTTCCCCATTTAGGCGCACATGGGAGGGACCTTGGTGCAGATTTTTCTTATGACACAAACTGCCTAACTTGTTGACTTGGAGAACCACTTACACCCTCCATCATGGCACTGTTTTGTACAGATTTTTGGCAAGCTTTTGCAGCCCTTCATGAGTCAAATCTCCTCCTCCTTCCACATGCATCATGAGTAGGGTCTTGGGACTGCATTCCCATCATTTTTGCGCAGAGGGCAGCTCCAAAAATCAGAATCCTTGGCTGCCACAAAGCTCTCTTGCTTTTGGACTTAGTGAACCTCCCTCACACCTCACCTTGTGCGCATGGTTTGGTTTTTTATGCAGAAATTTTCTGACTTAGGACAGCCCAAAATGAGTGTTTAGACTGCCACAAAATCTGCACTCATAATACACCTCTTTTCCTCTCATAATTTGCGCACCAAGGACTGCATCAATGCAGATTTTTGGCTGCCACCAAGTTGAATTGCTTGTTGACTTAGTGAACCTTTTGCATGTGCACATGATGCACCTCTTCCACCCACTCCATGCGCATAACTTGGTCAATTGTGCAGAAAATTTCCCTGACTTTGGACAGCTCCAAATCTGATCATATCACTCCTCTCTCCTTGCATGTAAATAGAGTAAATTAGAAGCAAACCCTTGCTTGATTCAGCCCTTGTATGCAGCCCCATCCCCTCAAGTAATCAGAATTTTTAATGATGGTTAGTCATAGCAACTTTCCCTCACCTCCTCCTTAAATATGCGCACACTAGAGCTCCCTCACCATACACATATGCAGCCAAGTTTCTCCCCCACTCCCTCACTCCCATAACCGAACCTACAAGCCTCCTTGGAGCTAGAAGACTTTGCCAAGCCAACTCCCTCCTTCCCTCATCTCAACTGTGACTCTAGACCTCCAAGCAAGAGTAAGTTTCCTCTTCACATTCCCTCATTGCCCAGCTTTGTCCTCAACCTTGAAGCTGCCCAAGTTGTCCATCCTCACCTTGGTTGCGGATAGAACCTCCTAGGAAGAGAGGACTTGTTGTGAAGTAGAGCTAGAAGGGTGTGGTGAAGTGTGTGCTACAAGAGGTAGGCCTTGAACTTAGAACTCTTTCTTTGTGTAGTCATGTAAGTGTGCTTGAATGTCTCATCGTATATGTGTTGCTTTGGATCCTTGGTTGAGCATGATTAAAGTATAAGTATGGAGTCATTTCATGATGAATTGTATGCATAAAAATCTTATGGTTATGTTTAAGCTTATGCCACTATTTCTTGTATGGATATGCCACTGTTTTAAAAAGAAATGTGCCACTGTTTCGGTCCCTCAAAATCACCATTATATGCCACTGTTTCTGCACCTAAAAGCCACTATTTCTGCACCTAAAAGCCACTGTTTCTGCACCTAAAAACGCCACTGTTTCTGCACACTAGATGCCACTGTTTCTGCACATATATGCCACTGTTTCTGCACATTACATGCCACTGTTTCTGCACCTTATATGCCACTGTTTCTGCACATATATGTCACTGTTGTAGTGCTCCTTAAGCCACTGTTTTTATGCATGAAATACCACTGTTTTACTCATCAAATGCCACTGTTTCTATGCATAAAATGCCACTGTTTTAGCCATGAAATGTCACTGTTTCCCTGCTTAAAGTGCCACTGTTTTTATGCATAAAAGGCCACTGTTTTAAGTCATCATATGCCACTGTTTTTATGCATAAAAGGCCACTGTTTTAAGTCATCATATGCCATTGTTTTTATGCATAATGTGCCACTGTTTTAGTCATCATATGCCACTGTTCATATGCATAAAATGCCACTGTTTTAGTCATCATATGCCACTGTTTTTATGCATAAAATGCCACTGTTTTAGTCCTTCTATGCCACTGTTTGTATGCATAAAATGCCACTGTTTTAATCTATAATATGCCACTGTTTCACTGTCTAAAAACCAAGATTTATGCCACTGTTTTGGAAGTTCAAAGTGCCACTGTTTCTGTTTTAAAAACGCCACTGTTTCTGTTTTAAAACGTCACTGTTTTGCTGCTGTATGCTCACTGTTTTGCTGCTGTAAATGCTCACTGTTTTGCTGCTGTATGCTCACTGTTTTGCTGCTGTATGCTCACTGTTTTGCTGCTGTAAATGCTCACTGTTTTGCTGCTGTATGCTCACTATTTTGCTGCTGTAAACACTGCTGTATGCTCACTGTTTTGCTGTTGTATGCTCACTGTTTTGCTGCTGTATGCTCACTGTTTTGCTGCTGTATGCTCACTGTTTTACTGCTGTAAACACTGCTGTATGCTCACTGTTTTGCTGCTGTAAATAGCCACTGTAAATGATTAGTTGTAATTGATTTAGGTGCGCTTAAGAAGTGAGATACTTCGCTGCTGTTTGGTAATATTTAAGGCACGCAAAGGTAAGTGTCAGGCGATGATGCCTAATGTGACTATTGACTACTGGTATAGAATTGTAACATGATGCTCCATATGCCGTAAAAATATTATGTTCCATTATAATGAAAGGAAACTGCCAAAAATGTGCCGTGATGGCTATATGACTATGAGGTAAAGACGTTATGTGGCAGCATAACGCATATGAAAGGTATATAAGCATGCATCTTACATTATACCGCATTTTTACGCTTTGTGTGTGAAAGCATAGCATGTCATGCATGTAACAAGATCATATAGGCCTTGTTTTAGAATAGTTATGTACAGGACCATGTGTTTGAGCAAGCATCATATAGGCATCCCCAAGGTACCGGGGTATGGGACACTTGGCATCAGTCCGCATAGGCCCACAGATGGAATCCACATGGAGCTCAGGTGCCAAGGGATATCTGATTCCACTGTGAAGTGCGCGCACGACGGTGCTAAAAGCGCAAAGGAAAGGCGTTATATACGCAATATATGAATATGATAAAAAGGAAAAGGAACAAGGATATGTTGAAGTGACTGTTTATGATTTTGTGCCTAGTTAATATTGTTATATTATTGGTTTTATTGCCACACTACTGGGATTATTCTCACCCCTTCGGGGCTGCTATTTTTCCAAAATGGCAGGAGGACGCAAGAGCATTTGAAGGAGTAATATTTTGCTGTTGATTGCTGATGCGTGGATTATCAGTGTTGCTGTTTGTTTAAATGGATAACTGTAATGATTAATGTTTTGAAACTTTTGGATGACTGTAGTCTTTGTCATAATTATGTTAGCTTGAACTTTTATGAACAATGGCTATTTTGGAAAACCTTTGTGAAAAGAATTTAAGTGCCGAAATTTTCAGTACGGATGTGTATATTGCTTTGTTAGCTCATGTGACGTTAACAACTCTAATTCCGCTTAGCAAACGACTCTCTCTTGGATGCATACAAGGGAGGGCGTTACACTTTTACTGAACTTTTGCCATTCTAATGGAATTTTGTATTTGCTAGTAGCTAAAATACCAGCAATTGCCAGTGGTAATCCATTACATTTGTCAACAATTTTGGAAGATATATCAACAAGTTCTTTTGGACAACATCCGTTAAAGTCATATCGGAATGCCATCTTACATAACCACTCAAAAGATTTTGTTGGAGTTAAAGGTTGCAGTTCATGCACTTTCATAAGAGAAAATTCCTTACAAAACTCCGCATCCTTTATATATTTGGTTGTGATAAATATCCTACTTCTATGCTTATTAACAATCATAGCCCATTTAATATCATCACAAAAATTTATATTCCACACATCATCAAACCAGACAACATAATTCTTTTGCCATAAGTTACTTCTCACTTCTTCTACCAAAGAATCTATATCCATTTGAAGAAGACCTCGAGGAGGATCCTCTCTTTTTTTCTGCATAAAACATTTGCAACATCTCCCTCAACAACCTTTCTACTGAGTATGACTGAGTCACTGTGATCTATGCACGACAATCAAAGTGCCCAATCACCTTTTGGTTGTCAAAAACTTTCTTGGCAAGTGTGCTTTTACCTGCTCCTGCCATTCCAACGGGTCTTCAGATTCCTCTACCAGCCAACCAATCAATTTATCTCTTTGGGCTTCAAAGCCTACAAGTTTTTCTTCCTCAATGTAATGATAAGCCATCTTCTGAGGGTCTTGTGAATTGACATTTTGGCCATCCTCCGTGGGTCTTGATGTAACATCCCTGTCTCGAGCCGGTTCAATTAACATACATATGATACAAACAGAAACAACGGAAGACTTAACTTACGAAAATACGAGCTAACTTTTTCTTTTATTTTTCATTAATCTTAACTTACATGATATCTCACATTGCATACTTCTCCTAATTTAATTCGTATTTGACGAAGATAAAAATCGAGCAGAGTAACCTCTGTAAATAGGACAACTGGGGATTTGCCAATTCCACTCTCAAAGGTTCCTGATAAACAACTTATACCATATATAACTTCAGAAATACCAGATATCTCTGAAGGACTATATACCTATCCATGGGTGCATGCATACTTGCTTCGTTCCACTATGTCTAACCACATATATATTTTAGCACATGCACATATCTGAATACACAAATGTACATGCGTCAAATATGAACACATGTACAAAACATATACGGACCATATATTGTATAATGGATCAAACATCATGATCCCAAAATGAATAGAACACTATAAAATATTACATATTCTCCAAAAATAACATCTATAATAAATAGTAGCCTCTGGCTACCCAGAACTCCATATCCTCATACTAGTACCTCTAGCCATGGGTAGTGTCCTTGTCCCATGAGGGATCTTCAATTAACCGTGTTCCTGAAATCATATCCCCAAACGGGGTTAGAGACGAATCTCTAGTAAGCTCCAGGTTTATAGAGAACTCTCCATACCTTGGGCTCACTTCCTGCATGACAGTCAGATACATAATATACAAAACATCATATAAGCAAATATCATAGCTGAACATATCTCATATAACATATCATGTAATCCAATATCATAACTAAACCAAGCATATACACAAATCTTATCAGAGACGTACGCAGTCATTCCCAAGGGATGACCCCAAGCGGAAATCAACGCGCGTAACAAATATATTTTACAAAAATCATCACAATACTCACATCAGAAGAAAAACATGTTATTTCTGAGACGTACGCAACCATTCCCAAGGAATGACCCCAAGCGGAAATCAAAGTATGTAACATCCCGCATGATTAGGAAATTACATAACTTGTATTTAGGGGTAAAGTATGCTAGGAATTCGAAAGTGTATGAAGTGGTTGTCTTGTCTTTGAAATACATAGTTTTCCATAGAATTGGATGAGTCTAACTTAGAGAATAAATAGAATTACGACTAAGGGAAATATTTATTTTAGGCATATAGAAATCTAATTGAAGAGTATAGACATGTTAGATTAAAAGACTTAGGGAACCTATTAACTTAGTGGGTTGGTACTTAGGACCTTTGGATTTTAGTTAGTTGTGGCCACACCTTGTGAGTGAACCGCGGCCCTAGAGCATTGGAGGGCCTTACTCAGCCTTTTGATTACCTTAGACTTATTTTAGGAACCCCCCTCAAACCAGCCTTGTTGGCAAGGAGTTTTCGGTTGGCATCACATATAAGTCACCCCATTATGTCTTTGTTTCTTGCGCAGCCTTGGGCAGTGTTCAAGCCGTTGGTTTGTGCCTTAAGGCAACCTCAAATCACACCACCTTCTCACCTCTTTCCTTGTGCGCATAATGGAAAGCAACAGTATCAAATCTGACTTGTTTTTGCTGCAACATTAACCCTCCTAGGCTGCACATTTCAGCCTGCGCACAGCCCTCCTTTTTCTGCATTGTGCAGCCCCTATTCCTCCTCTCCTTTGCTTGATTGCTTCTAGCTCCTCATGACTCAACATGACTGCCAACATGACTGCCATATACCTGTCTTTTACCTCCCTAGGTGCGCTTAGTTCAAGGAAGAAACCTGCCATTTCTTGCCAAAGTCATCAGCCTTGTCATGCCTTGTCTTGGCACCCTTTTCACGGTCTCCTATGTGCAGAAGAGGTGCAGATTTCTGATTTTGCTTTTGAGGATTAGTAGCTTTCATCACATGGCAAGCCTCACCCCTTTTGTTTGTCACTTGTGCGCACATGTGAGAGTCAAATGCTGATTTTGTGGCCTTTGAGGACTGCATGACAGCCCCCTTTTTGCTCTTCACTCAACCGATGGAGTGAGGACAACCATTGTGCAGGTTGTCTCATTGCCCCTTGGAAGCCTCACCATTCTAACTTTACTTAGGACTATGGCTATCTTCATGCGCATGGTGCATAGGGAAGAGGGCATTTTGTTGCTTGCACCCTTGTGCAAAACGTTGCAGCATATGAAAGAAAAGGAGCTTTTGCATGTTTGACCAAGCTTCCCTCACCTATCACCATCTAAGTCTTCAACCAATGCGCATGAGTAGTCCTTGGTTCTTGGATGATGTCCCTTGCTTTGATTGTCACGCCTCCTTGCTGCATTGTGAGAAGAAATTGCTACAAGTTTGATCCATCACCATCAAACCTTTCCAATCTTGTGCGCATAGGGCAGTGTGAGGAGAGAAAGCTGCTGCATATTTGACTATAGATACTCTCATCCATCACCATCAAGCCTCCAACCTTGTGCACTTGATCAGACCTTGGTTGAAGCTCCCTTGCTTTTGCAGCTCACTTATCACACTTGCACCTAATTCGTGCACTTGCTTGTCCCTTGTGAAGCGCTGAATTGGACAGTATGCAGGCTGGTAGCTTGTGTCATTGGGAGACCTTTAGCAGCCTTGTCATCATGCAGCCTAGGGAGGGTGAGAGGGCAGACCTGCATGATAGGAATAGGCAGAAAATCTCTTAGCCATTCCCTCCTTGTGCGTCTGAACAAGTGAGATCTCTGCTCACTTGGGAAGAAGAACCTTGTGCATCCATTTTAAACTTACAACCATTGAGTTGACCAAAGCTACTCATCCTCTGATTCTGACTTGGACAGCCCCTTTACAGATCAAGAATGCGCAGAATCCTGATACCTTGCAGCCTCAAATCATGTCTTTGCTTGTCAACCATCCAGCCATCATTCCCTAGTAGCATGCTTTGTCTTGGGCAGAAGTAAGGGGCAGAGGTTTGTCACTCTTGATGATTTAGCTTAGCATTATCTTACGTGCACCCTATGAGGCTTTGTGTTCGGTCTGAAGTGAGCAGAAAACTTCCCCAACCTCCTTCCTTTGCGTGCTCCATGGAGAGGAGACTCAAGCTCATCCTCTAACTTGTGTAGTGCATATAATCAGCCTTCATGTTCCCTTCTCTTCTATTCCTTTGCGCTGGAGGAGTAGACAATATAGGTTAACATTACTTAACAAACAGAAACCAACTTCCTACCTATTCTTCTAACCGTGAATTCCTTCTAAGTAGCACCATCTTCCAACTCTTTTTTTTCCTTCTGTTACTGCTCAACCGAGGACAACATCTAGAGAGGGTGAGCCAAGTTCAACACATCCCTCTTTTCTCCTTCCAGCAGAAGCAGCCTCCATCTTAGAGCTTTGTATCGGTTGCCTTGCATTTTTCTTAGAGGTGCACAAGATCTTAGCTCTTGGAATGTTTGATTGATATGTGGATTGATGATGTTTGGCAAAGAATGTTAAAGACACGAGGTAAGTGTCAGGCGATATTACCTAATGTGACTATTGACTACTGGTATAAAATTGTGACATGATGCTCCATATTCCGTAAAAATATTATGTTCCATTATGATGAAAGGAAACTGCCAAAAATGTGCCGTGATGGCTATATGATTATGAGGTAAAGACGTTATGAGGCAGCATAACGCATATGAAAAGTATATGTGCCGTGATGGCTATATGAAAGGTATATAAGCATGCACCTTACATCATACCGCATTTTTACGCTTTGTGTGTGTAAGCATAGCATGACATGCATATATCATGATCATATAGGCCTTGTTTTAGAATAGTTATTTACAGGACCATGTGTTTGAGCAAGCATCATATAGGCATCCCCAAGGTACCGGGGTATGGGACACTTGGCATCAGTCCGCATAGGCCCACAGTTGGAATCCACATGGAGCTCAGGTGCCAAGGGTATATTTGATTCCACTGTGAAGTGCGCGCACGACGGTGCTAAAAGCGCAAAGGAAAGGGCGTTATATACGCAGTATATGAATATGATGAAAAGGAAAGGCGTTATAAGCGCTATATATATATATATATGAATATGATGAAAAAGAAAAAGGAAAAAGGAACAAGGGTATGTTGAAGTGACTGTTTATGATTTTGTGCCTAGTTAATACTGTTATATTACTGGTTTTGTTGCCACACTACTGGGATTTTTTTCTCACCCCTTCGGGGCTGCTATTTTCCAAAATGGCAGGAGGATGTAAAAGCTTTTGAAGAAGTGAAGTTGCTGTTGCTTGCTGATGCATAGATTTTTGCTGTTACTGTTTGATTGTTGGATGACTGTAATGCTGTATATTTCTGTACTCTTGGATGACTGTAGACTTTATCACCTTCTATTCTGTTTTGATTCTTTTATGAGGAGTGACTGTTTTGGAAACGTTTTGTGAAAAGGGTTTTTGAACGTTCCTTTAAGTATCGAATTTTAACAGTTTTACAGGTACCTTACGGGTCATGTTTCAAAGGGCAAACGAACTCCGATTTTCTATTATTTTATATGCACGCGAAGCCCCGAGAATTTTCTTTCAAACTGTGCAAGTTTTATTTTTATCCGAAACCTGTGCGAATTTTAATAAGCTTTGTTTCACAACTGGATTTCCTGAAAACGGACAGAATGCGCAAGCAACTTGAGCGTTCTGTTCCGTGGGGCTATTCACCTCCGAATCGCGTATAATTTATATGTATGCGACGCCCCGGATGTCTAGTTTTTCAGAAGCTTGGAATATTTTTTTTATCGCATCTTAATTTGATTTTATACGGATTTCATAAGGCAGCAAGGTTTTCTGAAAGAGTATAGAAAATTCAGCAAAGTGTTTTATAATTAAAATTTCCTATGATTAATAATGATTTCATTTTGTTAACAGATTTTATAAGAATCAATTCTGGATCATTTATTGTTTCAAATTAATTAATATTTGATAAAGTTTTCAAAAGAATGGTTCCATACCGCTGTAATTCTAATATGATTTAGCAAACAACCCTCTTGGATACATACAAGAGTGGGTGTTACAAAGTACGTAACAAATATCCTTTACAAAACATTACAATAATCAAATCAGAACAAAAAAAATAATATCAGAGATGTACATAGTAATTCCCAATGAATGACCCTAAACGGAAATCAACGTATGTGTTCCCAAGGGAGGACCCCAAGCGGAACCATAACATATCGGAGACGTACACCGTCAATCTCGGGGGGAACCCCAAGAAGATATCAGTGTACATAAGATCAATGGCCAAAGATCACCACATAACAGAGGTGTACACAATCAAACCCAAGGGAGGACCCCAAGCGGAAATCAGTGCACATGTTCCCAAGGGAGGACCCCAAGCGGAACTCATCATATAACAGATATATACACAGTTAGTCCCAAGGGAGGACCCCAAGCGGACGTCAGTACATAACAAATCAATATCCAGAAATCATTACAGAAATCATATCGAAACATATGAAAGTAAACACGTCAAAAGATATCAAAGTAAACACATCAAAACATATCAAATTAAACACATCAAAACATATCATATCACATCTTCATATAGCTTTATATGAATGCATCTATATCATATATCTCATACATATCATAAAACCTGACCACAGTCCGTACACTATGGCGGAAACACAAAGTAGGAGCGAACCCCATAAACATAGAGCTTACCTCTCGGAGCTTTACAATTTGCTTACTTGAAGAAAAAGCTACTTATCTTGCTCCACGAGAATCCTAACGTTCACAGTCCCTAGGCACACCTAGAGAAGGAATTCAACACAAAACTCAATAAAATGATATAATGCCATGTAAATATACAAGACAAACATTTTATTGTTTATTTTCTTTTTACTTAATCATATTAAGTCATGAGTGAGTGGTTCTTTGTTCAACAAATCCCCACAAAATTCCACATATTCAATTAGTCTTAGGATAGTCCCAAAAGGCCTTCAGAACACTCATTACTCCTCTTAGCACCTAAAAGCCTATTTTTCTCAATTTAAGACAAAGTGCCCATTACAAAGGAGCTATAAGATTTCTCTTTGTCTAGTGCCTAAACCTAAGCTTAGCCACCTACGTAAATTAATTTACACATATAAGTGTTCTCACTTTGCAAAATAATATCTCCGAACATATACCTCATTTGAAAATGGCCAAAACTCATATTAGGGCCATACAAAGGAGCTACCTTATTTTTTTATTTCACCAAAGCAAAGGTCGATATATCTTAAAATATTATTCCACGCATAAAAGTATGCTCGTTTTGTAAAACAGTAACTCATAGCACATACTTCCTTTGTAAATGGCTAAGAGGCACATAAAGGAAATCATGCCAAGTTCATGATTCCAATGCTTTAGTCCATCAAATTCAAGCTTATCACACACCTCTAATCCAAGATTCATTAATTCATATATACGGTACTGTTCATCTCTACAGTACTATTCATGTATACGTCACTATTCACGTATACGACACTATTCAAAAATACGGTATCTTTAATTTTTCAAATACATTTTCACCGTTAAAATTCTCATCTAAACACTTTTCTCAACATGAGCTAAACCTGAATCAAGCTCTAACATGCTCAATCAAACCAAATTTTCAAAATGAAAACCTAAATTCAATCTTCATAAAAACATGAAAAGGAAGGGAATTTCTTACCACAATGTACTCTGGAACAAAGGAGAGATGAGTTTCTAAGCTCCCATGGCCTCAAGCTCCATCAAAATCCATCTTTTCCATGAAATTCGAAATCTTTGGGGGAGAAGATCTCTCTCTACAGTGAAACCCACCCAGAACTACTGGTACCAATGGACTCCTCTTGAAATTTCTCACAAGTTTGGCTTTGGAACGGAGTTATTTGGAGGTCTCTAGCTCAAGTTATGAATTTCGGAAGGTTTTCCATCAATTTTCTCCTATTTTCTTTCCTTTCCTCTCCGTGCGTTCTGTCTCTCTATCCGTGGAAGAAACGTGAATTTAAGAAGATGAATAGTGACTCCTTAGTCACTTAAGTCAGTTCACTTTACCAGTGGGTATAAGTTTATCTATCTACATACCTCCATTCATTATCAAACTTCACCCAATAGACTATAATATTTTTCTAGTCACTTTTCTATATTTACTTTCACTTTTTGGATAACTTCATTTACCCGCATTTTTACCACTTAACTGTTATTTTAACTCTTTTTTCACCAAAGGTGACTTTATTTCTTTTTCTTTATAATTATCCTTCAATATTAAATCCATAATAAATGTGAGGGTCATTATACTTGAATTGATGGATCCCATTTCAAAAAAATGTTTCATTTCGAAGCCAAAACATGCAATTATTTTCCTGGTTTCATGAACATTCGACTTGATGTCTCGAATTTCAGAAGCTATTCGATGATGAGGAATCAAAGTTTTGATGAAGTGAGAAATATCGCATACTAAAGCTTCGCATCTAGGATCACGAGTATTTTGTTCCACATAGATCATGTATTCATCAATGGCATCTTCTATGAGAAAATCTTGTTCTCTCAACCTCGTCACCCATTTTTTGATTTCATCGTTTGTGCTGTCACCTTCAGCTGCAGCCTTTTTATATTTATCGGACTCCTTTTCTATTTCTGAACTTAGACTTTTACTGAACTTTTCCCATTTAAATGGTTTTTTGTACTAGCTAGCAAATAAAATACCAGTAATTGGCACAATTGCAAGTGGTAATCCATTACATTTTTCAACAATTTTGGAAGATATATCAACGAGTTCTTTTGGACAATATCTGTTAAAGTAATATCGGAATGTCGTCTTATAGAACAACTCAAAAGATTTGTCTGGAGTTAAAGGTTGCAGCTTATGCACTTTAATAAGAAAGAATTCTTTACAGAACTCCGCAACCTTCATATTTCTAGTTGTGATAAATATCCTACTTCTATGTTTATTAGCAATCATAGCTCATTTAATAGCACCCCAAAAATTATATGACACACATCCTCAAACTAAGACAACATATCTCTTTTGTAGCAAATAGCTTCTCACTTCTTCTACCAAAGAATTTATGTCCATTTGAAAAAGACCTCGAGGAGGATCCTCTTTTTTCTGCATAAAACATTTGCAGCATCTCCCTCAACAAACTTTCTATTGTGTATGATTGAGACACTGTGATCTATGCATGACAATCAAAGTGCTCAATCACCTTTTGGTTGTCAAAAACTTTATTGGCAAGAATGCTTTTTCCTTCTCCTCAATTCCAACCATAAAGATGACAGTGAGCTACGGGTTTTCAGATTCCTCTATTTAAATTGCAACTCAGAATCCCATAAACATACCTCTTAATGACACTGAACTCATATTTTTCAAATTCAACTACATTAAAATGACATATATCACATTCTCTTAAAATTGCTTCAGTATTGGAAATTGAAATTTGAGATCATTGTAGAAGAGTATACTAGCAAAAAAAATTACAAAAAGTTTTTAAAATGAGTTCTACATTTTTTCTGATAAGATGAAACGATTTTGGTTTTTTTTTTAAATGCATGACCTGACCGGTCCGATGACAGGTTCGCCAACAGTGATACAACTGTTTTAAAATATTCCACTTTTGACATAGGACGTGAATCGAACCCAGCATATGGGGATGAGTAATGTTACCACTTATCACTAGGCTATCCTCAATTATTGGTCAAAATACACCTTATAATATATTTATTATATAATTTAAGTTTAGGACAAAATATTTCACTTTTAAGTGTGGCTGTGAAATGAACCCAGCCTTTGGGAGTGAGTAGTTTTATTACTTACCACTAAGCTACTCTTAATTGTTGATCAAAATGCACCTTATAATATATTTATTATATAATTTAATATAATTTAATTAAACTGGTTGAACAAGTGACTTATCGGTTAAACCAATGACCCAGTAACCCAGTACCTCAATCGAGTCGATGATCAGACCAAGTTTTAAAACACTGTATCTATTGGTCAGTTTGAGTTGTACGAATAAATTTATTTAAAAAAAAAACTGATAGTCATATTAATTGTGTCTTGCAGGCATAATTTCATTTTTGGGTTTCGATTTTCTCATGCGGTAGGAGAAAATTTTCTCATGTTGTAGACACATCTTATGTGGAGCCCACATCTATTAAAAAAAATAAAAAAGCAAAAGAAAATATTGCACGAAAATCGAATGGTCACTAGTAGGAGAAAACAACTCTCCTACGACATGAGAAAATGTTTTCCCTTTCATTTTTATTGTTCATTTGGTTTTATATTTTTAGGCTAATTCGGTAAATCACCTTTTTTTTTGTAAACAATGTGCATCTGAGCCTTGCATCTTCTAAACTAAAATGATTTAACACAAGATAACTGGTTCGTTTATTTCTAAAGTTACTTTAAATAACTTTGTCTAATGTTCACCGAAACGACGTCGTTTTGGGGCCAAAATCATGATGTATTTGTAATTTTAATTTATTTCAAGGTTATAATATTCTTTATCATTCAAATTTTTTAATTTTTCAATCCAAAACGATGTCGTTTCGATGAATATTAGACAAAATTGTCTAAAGTAACATTAGATACTTTTGTCCAAAAATATTTCTTTGTAATTGTGCCTTAAAATAGGTTAACAATTGGTTAATCTGGCACTACAAAAATTCAGACATTTTGTGATTTTCATATTGTGGGAGTCTTTGACCCCCACAAAATACATTTGTGGCATCCACAACAACCCCCAGTTTTACCTACGTCACAACATATTTTGTGGCGTCTTTTTGGGCAATGCCACAATTTGTTGGAGTATTTTCTGGAGGTTCCAGATCCCCACAAACGTATTATTTCTGGAGGTTTACTAACCTCCACAATATATTTAAATTTTTGTCGTTCAAATACCCCTACAACATTTATCATTTTCTGGAGGGCATAGACTGCTATAATTTGTTTATTATTTTGACAATTTAAACCTCCACTAAATACTAGTTATCCAAATTTGAAAGATTTATATATTATAATTTTGGAATTGGGCTCCATCACTTGGTTTATTAGCCAATTTATTATTTATTTGTTTGATCTCTTAATATTTTCTTGAAAACAATTACTAAATACTAGTTAACCAAAGTGCACACCAATCATACTTCATATGCTCGCATTTGGTTAATACCGTTTTAAATAAGTAAAAGTATAAATACACTCTAACACCCATCTACTAGAAGTTGAATTATGAAGTTAATTTATAATATGATGATAAAGTTGAAACAACGGTACTTATACTATTCTCTTGCTTGCAGTGCTCATCCTAAGAAGCATTGGGCGTGTAACTATTGTCATCATATCGTCCTCTCACTGCTTGCGCTTGCTTCTTTCTCCCTTTCCAAACAATCTGTTTTGTTGCAAAACATTTGGATTTTCAAGTTGCTGCGATCCACTGGTGCTACAATCTTTATTAATGCTTGTGAGTTCAGAAGCATATCGTACTTCAAAATCAATTCTTCGCATGCTTGTAACATCAGCATTATTATCAGGGGAACCGTCCATGTGAGCATTGGTAACAGAAGTTTCACCATCAGAATGCTTGCTGGCATTACAATCAAACTCAAGAGAACAATCCCTCGATGAGCAATACCCAGGCTCTTGTTGGTTGAATTTTGAAGGTTCTGAAATAGGTTGCTTCCCAAATGCTAAGTTCATCATAGAAAGAATATTTTGTTAATACCCATGAATATATATATATATATATATATATATATAAACAAAAACAAACACATTTAAAAATAAATAGAGCTGTTAGTAATAAATAAAATTCAGAAAATTTAGATGGACCATCACTACTACTATTTGAAAACTTTACCAGCATCAGACATAACTTCATAAATTCAGATGGGCATATCATATCCCTTTCTTTTGAAATTTTATCTTCCAATTTCTTTATCTTGCTTATTTAACACGTATGATATATTATAACTTCACTGTGTAACTGCAGTACTAAGAGCGGCAAATTCCATTAAAGTATTAATACAAAAAAGAATAACACAAATCAATTCCCCCACATTTCATATAAAAGATATAACCAACGAATACCTTGGGATTAGGATTACCTGGTCTCCGTGTTTAGTGACTTCTATAATTTGGAGAAAAGAAGCGGTTGATAACCAAAGGAAGGTAATAATAAAAATTTAAAGTGAGGAGAGAGAGAACAAAGGAGAAGCGGAGTAGTGGAGAAATATTGATGATTGAAAGTGAATTGGTTTGGTTTGGTTAGGCTAAGCCTCTATTTATAGTTAAAGTTTTAGGCTCGGATATGGGTTTCGTGCAATTATTTTCTTATTCTTCATTGATGTATTTGACTCAGATATTGACTTCATACACTATTTCCTTTTTCTTTTTTCTTAATTTCTTATAGCTCAGAATATAGCTAACTTATTTGTTAACTCAAGGCTGACTCATGATTGACTCATCATATCTAATCAAATTACTAATCAAACATTATCAATCAAACATTAATGCATAAATCATCAATCAATTAATAATTCAATTAATCATAATTCATCATCTATTATTTATATATATATATATATATACAAATATTATTATTATTACCAATTTATAATTTATTACTATATTGTATTACAAATTGCTATTATTTTCTTAGGATATTACACTATGATACTATGCTTCACGGACTGATTTGAGAATTGTCAAATTTGTTTGGTTTTGATCACCAAAACCACGTTTTCACACTTTTGTGGCATATCACTAATTTATTCAAAATTCATCAAATATTAGTTTTGTAAAATCAGCACATATTTCCAAGAATTATTGACAATAAAATAAATGTAAAATCATGAAACTTGAGCTGACATTCCTGAAAATATTTTGTTATACCAAACAATTTTTTAGTTATATTCCTTGGAAATTTACTTTCCTAAGAATCATGATTCCCATTATTAAAAAAACTTATCTTCTACAAAAGGCCGCCTAAGGGAGAGAAGTGCCTGTTTGGGTACTGTTTTTAAAAATAATTTTTGAGTAAATATCAATTTTAGGAAATATTCCAATCGGTTCATTGTTTCGCAACTAATCCGATTCGGGGAAGGTCCAGGATTAAGGCTTTAAACCCCTCCCAAAGGTGGTACTGGGGAGATTCGAACACATGCTCTTACCCCCACCTGCTTATGGGATGAACACTATTTGAGAAAGTTATATAGAAGGAATTAAAAGTAAATAATTTTTCTTATTCTAATAATTAGAACATAAGTTTGTTGAGATATGTTATTCTGCATACTCTTATTTTGTCTATATTTGTCTACCCCTTTCAATACCGTTAGATTACAATCTCATCCAACGGTAGAGATTTACGATATAAAATAAATTATTTTATCTGTTTCTCTCTCCTCCCTTTTCTCTTTCTTCAATGGCGCCTCAGCATCAAAAAATAGGTGCAAGCTTTTTTCTCAATTCATCCAACTCATCCATTGTTATGAGCATTTACATAAAAAATTGAAATGGGATATCAAAGAAGAAATAAACCTAGATGCCCTATATTATGAAACCAGATAGGCCTGTTGTTGAGAGTAACATAACGATTAGGAAGGAAGAAAGGGAGGGGAGGAGAGAGAAAGGGCGAGGTGAAATATTGGGAGAAAGGAAGGGGTAAAAGGGTTGATTTTATCCCGTAAATCTCCACCATTGGATGAAATTATAATCTAACGATGTTTTATGGATTTAGTATTTCTCCCTTTAAAGGATGAAGTATTTTATTCTATCTACTCTTTTTTTGTGTATCATTGTCTACCCCCTTCAACACATTTAGATTACAAACTCATCCAATGGTGAAGTTTTGCATAATAAAATAAACTCTCTTCCCATTTTTTTATCTTCTTACTATCTCTCACACTCTTTCTCTCTATCGATTTGCATAATTTACAACCAGAATTTATATTTGAATCTAAATCCTTGCAAAGATTAATGACATGATAGTTCCGCTGGATAAGTATAATTTTCAAAATTTCTTGAATCTCATATAAAATTGAACACGGCAGAAACCACAAAATCACAAAAAATAAACGAAAACCACGAATAACCCTTCATTTGAATTAATCCACGATTACCATAACGTTTCTACTTTGTTGTTGAAATTTGAAACGAATCAACTTATCTCTTTCTTCTTATCTTGTTTTTCACCATGAAGTGGGGAAAATATTTTTGTTCTCTCTATGTTACGCCGAACAACAGGACTACCCTGTTCCATAACATATGACATTTGCGTTTATTTCTTCTTAACACCCCATTTTGATTTTTTATGTAAATGCTCATAACAATGGATGGGTTGGATGAATTGAGAAAAAAGCTTGCACCTATTTTTTGTTGCTGAGGCGCCATTGAAGAGAGAGAAAGGGGAGGAGAGAGAAAGAGCGGGAGGAAGTGGGAGAGAGAAAGTGGTAAAAGAGTTTATTTTATATCGTAAATCTCCACTGTTGAATGAGATTGTAATCTAACAGTATTGAAAAGGGTAGGTGTAACACCCCGTGTATACCCGGTTTGTTAACACCTCATCGTATTAAGCCACACTTAATTAATATGCGGAAAAACTTTTTCTTTAATTCAATTATGATGTCATTTAATTTACCAAGTTGTATTACCAATTTATTTACAAAATATCGCCTGTATATGATTGCGACAGACATCTAAAATTGTAACAATTTATGAATTATAAATTCCATAAAAATAAAACTCCATAACTGCTACCCTTTATGACTCATAAATGCCATTAAAAGTAAAACTCCATAACTGCTACCCTTTATGACTCATAAATTCATAACACAAACGTGGCCCGCTAGATATTATCACAACTCGTCATAATATCCAACGTAAACAAACGTGGCATGGACAATCCTCATGCTCACACAGACAAGATACATCATCAACAGTGTCTCAACATGAATATCATATAATTGAAACTAAAGACAGAAAAGTAGTAGATAAAATCCAGCATGTGCATAACAGTCACTCTCTAAGTCAACTCCGGCCTCCTGCCGCCTGAGGTATCAACCCCAGCATTACCTGAACCTGAAATGATGCCCCAAACGTGGGGTGAGATCTCTAACAAGAAATCTCAGTAAGACAAGGGGTCCTCAAGGAACTTCCACCCCAAGCTCACTTACATGTGTAATATAAGTTCTAAAAATAGTTTACAATATAAGTTATGAAAACAGTGCAATGCAACAGATAATCATGTAATGTGTGTCAAATCAATTCTACTGGCCAGAGAAATGCAGGAAATACGTCTATATCCTACAGATAGTGCAAGTCGCTACTTGCACCCACCCACAGCCCCACCATATTGTATGACGCTACATACTCAGGCTTACTGTCTAGGTGGAACAACACATACATATTAAAAGCCATTGCACATAAAAACTTAAAACAGTTCAAATATAAAAGCATGAAAGCACAGCATGCATATAAACCATCCCCCCATGGGGTATGGTGGAACCTGTAAGAACCCGCACCGTTAATTAAGGTAATTAGTGAATTAATTATGATAATTAGGAAATGATTCCATAATTGACCTTAATAATTATTATTGGGCTTGAATAATTCCATTGAGTGAGTAAAAATGCTGAAAGTCGCTTTTCGGAAGAAAAGCGCAGATACCGGTTCTGCTACCCGGTATAAATGCGTACCGGAAAAGTATCCCGGAAAATTAGAACGAATGCATGATAATTACTAGAATATTATGTAGGACATGTAAAACGAGTTTCAAGTCAAAATAATGTAATCTGATGCCAGAACTGATACTGGCTATGGAAAAGCGCGTACCGGAAAGGTGCTCCGAAAAATAAAATAAAAATATGAAAAATCTTAGAAAAATGTGTAGGTTTAGATTCCAAAGTTTGGGATCAAGATCTTTTGCGTAGCTATTAAGGCTAATACTGCTCGGGTTAGTGGTTTTGGCTATTTATACCCTTATTAGTGGGCACAAAACCCTAGATAACCACCTCCTACATGAGTTCCTTGTGGTGGCTGGTCTGAAACACTGTTTCATTGTATTTCTCACCATTTGAGGGTCAAGCTTTCACCTTTTGTTTGATTCCTCCCTCTTTCTCTTCATAAACACTTGTGAGCATCCTTGTGGGAGGGAGAGAAGAGTCCTTGGCAGTGTTTCAGCTGCTATGTGTGAGGTTGGTGGGCTGAGTTGGTAAGCTTGAGTGACTTGAACCTTTGGCTTGACATTGGTGGTGCCAAGGTGCCATCTTGTGGTGCAAGAACCCATCTTGGAGGTGTCATTTTCGTGCTCCTACTTGGTCTGAGTTTGAGGTGCTGTTGGTGAGCTCCAAGTGCCCTCATTCCTCTGTTTTTGAGCTTTGGTAAGTTATACCAACCATGATCATGGGTTTAAATGCTTAAAAATGGAACCTTGATGCATGTATTTAACTAAGTTGATAACTTAAGGGTGGGGAAGGTTAAACACACCTAGAAATGCATGTTTAAGTGCCTATAATCGGTTAAAAGTTGAACCTTTGGACTGGATATTCACGAAATGGTGAAACTGCATTCTGTCGTGAGATATCCGGATATTTGACGAACAGATATCCTGATATCAATATCCGGATATGGTATCCGGATATTCATATTCGGATGTGGGAACTAGGTATCCGGATATGGTATATCCGGATATGGCCAGTGTGATATCTGGATATGGCATATCCGGATATGTCCCCTGTAATATTCGGATGTTCTGGGATTTCGTAGAACAGTAGCTGTGCTGTGTGAACAGTAAGCTATTGGGGGTTTGTGGACCCTAGATTAAGGAAGTTGAACTTCTGTAATTAATAAACTAAGTCAGAATCACATGATTAAGGACTCTTGGCTTGGATAGCTAGCTTGCAAGGTAAGCTTTCGTGTCCTCGGTTTAGCCATTTTGTGGTTCCACCATGTCCCATGGGGATGTGATTGATGCATGCTGTGTTACATGCTTTGATGTTTTGGAAATGCTGTTGAGCTATTATATGCAATGTGCTTTTATGATATGCATGTGGTGTCCACCTATACGGTAAGCCTGAGTATGTAGCACATACAAGATGGTGAGGCTGTGGGTGAGGTGCAAGCGGTGTTCCTTGTACTTATGTGGGTATAGACGTATTCCTGCATTTCTCTGGCCAGTAGATTTGATAAACACACATGGCATGATTATCTGCTGCATTGCATAGTTTTGGAACTTATATTGTAAATACTATTTTTGAACTTATATTACACATGTAAGTGAGCTTGGGGTGGAAGATCCTTGAGGACCCCTTGTCTTATTGAGATTTCTTGTTTAGAGATCTCACCCCACGTTTGGGGACGCTTATTTCAGGATCAGGTAATGTTGAGGGCTCAGGTGGCAGGAGGCCAGAGCTGAGTTGATATTTATGATATGCTGACATGCTGGATGTTGATTGCTGTTATGTTTTCCGCTTGATCATGATATTATGTTGAGACTGCTATTGGGCGTTGTTGCCTTATTTGGTGAGCATGGGGTTTGTCCATGCCACACAGACTTGTTATTGTCTTTTATTTGAAGTTGTAATTAAAGTATCAGGTTTTTGACCCAGGCTATGTGTTGTAGTCCTGTGGCTTTAGATACTCACTTTAATATATATTTATGAGGTATTCAGTTAGTTGTCTTGCAATTTACATACAAGCAGTATTTTATGAAATTGATTAAGTAATCAAGTTGGTTAAGTTTAATGACGTCATAATTGAATTAAAGAAAAAGTTATTCCGCATTTTAATTAAGCGTGGCTTAATACGATAGTATGTTAACAATCCGGGTTAACACGGGCTGTTACATTTTATGGTATCAGAGCACTTTCTAGGGAAAAGCCTGTATGTATTGCAATAACTTAAGATGTTTCGTTGCGTGTCTACTTTGCGTTCTCTCTGATTGGTGTGTGTTATGATGATGCATATGTGACCACATGGCGTGGGCCTGATCAACTCATTCTTTGTGTAACTTGTGCAGAGTCATGGTGCCACCAAGGAGGAACCCTAGTACGAGCGAGGATCAATCGGATCCTATCCTGGCTGCATTAGCTGAGATGCAGGCGGCCCGACTAGCCGACCAGGAGGCCACGAGATTGGCAAACCAGGCGATGCTGGACGCCATCAGAGAGGCGAACCGGCGAGCCACCGCTGAGGTTCTGGAGGAGAACCGGATGGCCAACATGACTATGATGAGGGTCATGTTGGAGGAGTTAAGGGCTGGTCCTGCTGCTGGCCAGTGTCCTCCACCACCTCCACCGCCGCCACCGCCTCCACCTCCGCCTAGTCAACAGGAGGACACTCAGAGTCAGATGGGTGAGGGCAGTCACTTGACGGGGGCTTTGCAAACCATCCCCGTATTTGCTGAGGATCGTGACGAGATCGACCGCCGGCTGAATGCTTTCCGCAAGCATAAGCCACCTTCTTTCGACGGATCTTATGATCCCATTGCTGCTGCCAAATGGTTACAGGCGTTGGACAAGATCTTCCGGATCATGCAGTGTACCGATCCGCAGAAGCTGATGTTCGCCACTTACATGCTGGAGGGCGGGGCCCATGAGTGGTGGACCAACATTTCTCACATCTACGAGATGCAGGGCCGTGTGATGACGTGGTCGTTCTTTGAGGAGTGCTTTCTGGGTCAGTACTTTCCATATGACTCTCAGGAAATGAAGCAGGGAGAGTTTGACCGTTTAGTGCAGGGCTCGTTGTCTGTCGACGAGTACCTGGCCAAGTTTAATGAGCTGGTCAAGTTCGCTCATTTCCACATGGCGAGACCGACTCCTATTTTTCTTGCTGCTAAGTTCCGGAGGGGACTTAATGAGGACATTGCTGGTCCCCTTGCTGGTTCTGCTTCGAGAGACTTCGGGGCGTTGGTGCAGCAGTGCCACGACATTAAGGACTACTGTCGGGCGAGTCAGGCCAAGAAGGCCAAGATTGAGGTGCCACAGGGTACTGGTGGTTCCGCTTCCTGGAGAGACATGAAGCTTGGAAACAAAGGCAAGGGCAAACAGTTGGCGGCTAAGCAAGCGCCAAATCAATTTAAAAAGACTTCTACTCAGGGGAACACATCTAGACATCCTGCTCCCAGATGCTCGGGATGCGGGAAGTCACACTTTGGGCCGTGTTCTACCGGACAGTTGATATGCTTCCAGTGTGGCAAGGAGGGCCACTACTCCAGAGATTGCCCGACGGCGAGAGTTGCTGCAGTGCAGGCTGTGCCATTGCAGATGGTTCCTACTGGGGCACCAGCCGTGCCAGCTACTACGGGGCGTGTGTATACTTTGGATCGTCAGCAGTCGGACAGAGCTCCGAACCTGGTCAGAGGTACTGTTACCATTGGTGGTTCAGCTGTTGATGTATTGTTTGATTCCGGGGCAACGCATTCTTTTGTTGCTACCCCTATTGCTGTGGGGCTTGAGTTGCCCAGTGATGTGTTTTCTCCACCGATGCGGGTGACCACCGCCACCGGAGAAAAATGTTTGACCTCCACTGTTCATCGCGATGTAGCGTTTCAGTGGGATGGCCGTGACTTCTCGGTAGATATGATAAGATTGCCGATGGCCAACTTGGAGATTATTCTGGGCATGGATTGGTTGTCCAGAAACTGTGCATTGATTGATTGTTGTGCCAAGAAAGTGGTGATGTCTCCGGGTGGGTCCACAGCCAGTTCCTCACCGTTCATTTCAGTCCTGCAGGCGAGGAGGGCCTTGAGAGCAGAGGCTTTTGGCTATGTTATGTTGGGAGGTTTGGTGAGTGGGACACAGGAGGACCTCACTGGCATTCCTGTGGTGAGGGAATTCCTCGAGGTGTTTCCCGAGGAGATTCCTGAGTTTCCACCGCAGAGGGAGATAGAATTCTCCATAGATTTATTGCCTGTGTGGGGCCTATCTCATTGGCTCCATACCTGATGCCGCCACCGGAGTTGGCTGAGCTGAAGAAGCATATTGAGGAGCTTTCAGCGAAAGATTTCATTCGGCCAAGTGTGTCTCCCTGGGGAGCACCGGTCATTTTTGTGAAAAAGAAAGATGGGACCATGCGATTGTGCACCGACTACAGACAATTGAACAAGGTGACAATCAAGAACAAGTATCCTCTTCCACGCATTGATGACTTGCTGGATCAGCTCAGGGGTGCTTGCGTGTATTCCAAGATTGATCTCTGGTCCGGTTACCATCAGATACAGGTAAAGCCGGAGGATGTCCCAAAGACAGCGTTTCGCTCGAGGTACGGGCATCATGAGTACTTGGTGATCCCGTTTGGACTCACCAATGCACCCGCTGTGTTCATGGACTACATGAACAGGATCTTCCAGCCGTACCTGGATCAGTTTGTGATCGTCTTCATTGACGACATCTTAATTTACTCCAAGACGGAGGAGGAGCATGCTGAGCACTTGAAGATTGTTTTGCAAGTGTTGAAAAAGAAAAGGCTATATGCTAAGCCGTCAAAATGTGAGTTTTGGCTCAAGGCGGTGAAATTTCTGGGTCATGTGATTTCCGCTGATGGAGTTGCAGTTGATCCTAACAAGATTGAGGTCGTGATGGATTGGGAGAGGCCCAAGACGGTTACAGAAGTGAGAAGCTTCTTGGGTTTGGCTGGGTACTACAGGAGGTTCATAGAGGGATTCTCCAAGATGGTGCTACCAATGACTCGCCTTACCCGAAAGGAGACTCCATTCGTGTGGACACATGAGTGTGAGGAGTGCTTCCAGGAGTTGAAGGAGAGACTGACTACTGCTCCTGTGTTAGTCCTTCCTGATCCTGCGGAGCAGTTTGAGTTATACTGCGATGCCTCTGGTAAAGGGCTAGGCTGTGTGTTGATGCAGAAAGGGAAAGCTGTTGCTTATGCTTTAAGACAGTTGAAACCTCATGAGGAGAACTACCCGACTCACGACTTGGAGTTGGCAGCCATTGTTTTTGCTTTCAAGATTTGGAGGCATTACCTGTTTGGCATGAAGTTTGCTGTATTCAGTGATCACAAGAGCCTGAAGTATCTGTTTGACAAGAAGGAGTTGAACATGAGACATCGGAGATGGATGGAGTTCTTGAAGGAGTACGACTTTGAGTTGAGGTATCACCCTGGCAAGGCCAATGTGGTAGCCGATGCTTTGAGTCGGAAATCCGTGAGCTTATCCAGCTTGATGATGAGCGACTACGAGGTGATCGAAAAGTTCAGAGACTTGAGAGTGAACTCCTTGTTTGGGGGCGCACTGCTCGAGATGGAAATAGCAGAGGTGATTAATGAGCTGATGGAAAAGATTAAAGAGGCGCAAGAGCAAAGAGAGTGCCTTGATTATGTGAAGAACCAGGACGGTGTGTCTTGGAACGAGGATGGTTTGTTGCTGTTCCAGAAGAGGATTGTTATTCCTCGAGGGCCATTGACTGATGAGGTTATGGCAGAGGCTCATAAGGGCCGGTTTACTATCCACCCTGGTGCTACGAAAATGTACCAGGACTTAAAAAGGAATTTTTGGTGGCCGGGCATGAAGAAGGACATAGCGGTCTACGTGTCCAAGTGTTTGATATGTCAAAAAGTGAAGATCGAGCACCTGAAACCGTCTGGTAAACTTCAACCTCTTGAGATTCCACAGTGGAAGTGGGAGAGTATTTCCATGGACTTCGTGGTGGGATTGCCTAAGACTCAGGCTGGTTGTGACTCTATCTGGGTCATTGTGGACAGATTGACCAAGTCTGCCCATTTTCTTCCAGTGAAGGTGAGCTTCACTGCAGAGCAGTTGGCCAAGCTATATGTCCGCGAGATTGTGAGGCTTCACGGGGTGCCCGAGAGTATCATCAGTGATAGGGACCCGAAGTTCACATCTCGGTTCTGGGAGGCGCTGCAGGAGGCTTTTGGTACACAGCTGAGATTGAGTACCGCCTATCACCCTCAGACTGACGGACAGACTGAGCGGACCATCCAGACATTGGAGGACATGTTGAGAGCTTGCACGTTGGAGCAGGGTTCTGCATGGGATAGGTACCTTCCGTTGGTAGAATTCTCATACAACAACAGTTTTCATGCTAGTCTGGGCATGGCACCCTACGAGGCGCTGTGTGGTAGGAGGTGTCGGACTCCTACTTGCTGGTCCGAGGTTGGAGATAAAGAGCTTTTTGGCTTGGACTTTGTCCAAGATACTACCCAGCCGATCCAGATGATCAGGGAAAAGTTGAAGCAGGCGCAGAATCGCCAAAAAAGCTACTATGATGTCAAGCATCGTCCACTGGAGTTCAATGAGGGTGAGCACGTGTTTGTGAGACTTTCACCTGTCACCGGTGTTGGACGGGCACTCAGAGTGAGGAAGTTGAGCCCGCGGTTCATTGGGCCCTACCAGATCCTTGGTAGAGTAGGACCAGTTGCCTATCGACTTGCCTTACCTCCGAACCTAGCCAACATCCACGACGTGTTTCACGTGTCTCAGCTTCGGAGGTACATAGCAGATCCTTCGCATGTGGTGCAGCCGGATGATGTGGAGGTTCGGGAGAACCTAAAGACTCCCGTCGGACCACTCAAGATTCTCGATCGAGGCGAGAAACAGCTTAGAAGCAAGATCATTCCGATGTTCAAGGTACAGTGGACTGGACGTAGTCCTGAGGAGTGCACGTGGGAGCGAGAGGACGAGCTTCTCTGGCAGTATCCCGACTTTCGAGACAGGTATGTTTCTGATTTTGAGGACAAAATCCTTAAAAAGGTGGGTGAATGTAAGAACCCGCACCGTTAATTAAGGTAATTAGTGAATTAATTATGATAATTAGGAAATGATTCCATAATTGACCTTAATAATTATTATTGGGCTTGAATAATTACATTGAGTGAGTAAAAATGCTGAAAGTCACTTTTCGGAAGAAAAGCGCAGATACCGGTTCTGCTACCCGGTATAAATGCGTACCGGAAAAGTATCCCGGAAAATTAGAACGAATGCATGATAATTACTATAATATTATATAGGACTTGTAAAACGAGTTTCAAGTCAAAATAATGTAATCTGATGCCAGAACTGATACTGGCTATGGAAAAGCGCGTACCGGAAAGGTGCTCCGAAAAATAAAATAAAAATATGACAAATCTTAGAAAAATGTGTAGGTTAAGATTCCAAAGTTTGGGATCAAGATCTTTTGCGTAGCTATTAAGGCTAATACTGCGCGGGTTAGTGGTTTTGGCTATTTATACCCTTATTAGTGGGCACAAAACCCTAGATAACCACCTCCTACGTGAGTTCCTTGTGGTGGCTGGTCTGAAACACTGTTTCATTGTATTTCTCACCATTTGAGGGTCAAGCTTTCACCTTTTGTTTGATTCCTCCCTCTTTCTCTTCATAAACACTTGTGAGCATCCTTGTGGGAGGGAGAGGAGAGTCCTTGGCAGTGTTTCAGCTGCTATGTGTGAGGTTGGTGGGCTGAGTTGGTAAGCTTGAGTGACTTGAACCTTTGGCTTGACATTGGTGGTGCCAAGGTGCCATCTTGTAGTGCAAGAACCCATCTTGGAGGTGTCATTTTCGTGCTCCTACTTGGTCTGAGTTTGAGGTGCTGTTGGTGAGCTCCAAGTGCCCTCATTCCTCTGTTTTTGAGCTTTGGTAAGTTATACCAACCATGATCATGGGTTTAAATGCTTAAAAATGGAACCTTAGCTTAAGGGTGGGGAAGGTTAAACACACCTAGAAATGCATGTTTAAGTGCCTATAATCGGTTAAAAGTTGAACCTTTGGATTGGATATTCACGAAATGCAGAAACTGCATTCTGTCATGAGATATCCGGATATTTGACGAACAGATATCCGGATATCAGTATCCGGATATGGTATCCGGATATTCATATCCGGATATGGTATCCGGATATTCATATTCGGATGTGGGAACTAGGTATCCGGATATGATATATCCGGATATGGCCAGTGTGATATCCGGATATGGCATATCCGGATATGTCCCCTGTAATATTCGGATATTCTGGGATTTTGCAGAACAGTAGCTGTGCTGTGTGAACAGTAAGCTATTAGGGGTTTGTGGACCCTAGATAGAGGAAGTTGAACTTCTGTAATTAATAAACTAAGTCAGAATCACATGATTAAGGGCTTATGGCTTTGTTGGAAGCCTTAAGACGTAAAACGTAAAGGAAAGGCGTAGTCTTTAAGTTGTATGCTTGTGATGCATAATTAATGATGTATTATTGGTCCATATCAGATTGTGATACTGCTGTGTTTGGACTTGAGAGTGGTTGGACTCTTGGCTTGGATAGCTAGCTTGCAAGGTAAGCTTTCGTGTCCTCGGTTTAGCCGTTTTGTGGTTCCACCATGTCCCATGGGGATGTGGTTTATGCATGCTGTGTTACATGCTTTGATGTTTTGGAAATGCTGTTGAGCTATTATATGCAATGTGCTTTTATGATATGCATGTGGTGTCCACCTATACGGTAAGCCTGAGTATGTAGCACATACAAGATGGTGAGGCTGTGGGTGAGGTGCAAGCGGTGTTCCTTGTACTTATGTGGGTATAGACGTATTCCTGCATTTCTCTGGCCAGTAGATTTGATAAATACACATGGCATGATTATCTGCTGCATTGCATAGTTTTGGAACTTATATTGTAAATACTGTTTTTGAACTTATATTACACATGTAAGTGAGCTTGGGGTGTAAGATCCTTGAGGACCCCTTGTCTTACTGAGATTTCTTGTTTAGAGATCTCACCCCACGTTTGGGGACGCTTATTTCAGGATCAGGTAATGTTGAGGGCTCAGGTGGCAGGAGGCCAGAGCTGAGTTGATATTTATGATATGCTGACATGCTGGATGTTGATTGTTGTTATGTTTTCCGCTTGATCATGATATTATGTTGAGACCGCTATTGGGCGTTGTTGCCTTATTTGGTGAGCATGGGGTTTGTCCATGCCACACAGACTTGTTATTGTCTTTTATTTGAAGTTGTAATTAAAGTATCAGGTTTTTGACCCAGGCTATGTGTTGTAGTCCTGTGGCTTTAGATACTCACTTTAATATATATTTATGAGGTATTCAATTAGTTGTCTTGCAATTTACATACAGGCAGTATTTTATGAAATTGATTAAGTAATCAAGTTGGTTAAGTTTAATGACGTCATAATTGAATTAAAGAAAAAGTTATTCCGCATTTTAATTAAGCGTGGCTTAATACGATAGTATGTTAACAATCCGGGTTAACACGGGCTGTTACAGAACCACACCGTGGCTAAACCGAGGACACGAAAGCTTACCTGTACCCGTATGCCCCTTTGACTTGAACTCTGTATCACAAGGGTCCACACCACAAATAGAATCCAATGCACTCACAGATCTGGTTCAATGACCATCATAGTATCAATATAAATATTCTAAAATTCCAAACCAATCGGATATTATTTTCTTTTTCAATTCGAACCGGAGATCCTTTCTTATAAATATAAATATAAATATATATAGCCACAATATATATATATATATATATATATATATATATATATATATATATATATATATATATATATATATATATACACACACACGCTTCCTGGGTACATAATATCTATGTATCTTTTCAAATATTTTCAAATCAATGGATTCGGGCTTCGTACATATATAAATCTCTTCAAATCAATGGCTTTGTATATATATATATATATATATGTATGTATCTTTTCAAATCAAAGGCTTCCTGGTACAGTAATTATGCTTCGCAAATTTTCTAACGGACGATTCCTGGGTTCATATATATATATATGTACACAACTAGACATCGTGGATCCAAAAAAACATCATGACTGATTTCTTGTTCAAAAGGTGCAGAATTTTTGTTTTGAATTCACGCAAATCAATGAAATTAAAGTGACAAAACAAAGGACCATTGTATAGAAGAAGTAGCGCACAGTTTCCGAAAATTTTCTTTAAATTAACATGGGTTCTGAATTAACAGTAGCATATAACAAGGATCACAACCAAAATTTATGGATTTACAAAAGGGATAGTTAAGTTTACCTTGGTTCCTCTTTAGAACAGAAAAATGAAAGCTTTAGAGGTTGAGAAAGCACACAAATCCTTCAACAATGGATTCTCCTTCAACAAGACTGGAGCTTTAATGGTTGGTTGATGTTTCAATGGAGGAGAGGATGAAAAAGATGGAAACTTTGAAGGCTTTCCAAGAGATAAAGCTAAGACTCCAAGAGGACACCAAATGGCAGCCACAAATCAGCCGCTGTGTTTACAAAATAACCTAGGGTTTCGATCCCCCTTTTCTATTTATATTTCAGATCAGCCTTTTAGGGCAAGTGGAGGCACTAGGTTTCTGACCTAGGGTTATGCGTAAAGAGGCTATTTATAACTGTCAAGTGATCTCACGCAGTATTAACTCTCGTAGATCCGTTTATCATTTTAATCCCAAACATGGGACCTGAACCTACACATTTTTCTAAGATTTATCATATTTTTTATTTAATTTTCACAGCACCTTTCCGGTATACGCTTTTCCCTAGCCAGTATCGGTTCTGGCACCAATTCTCATTATTTTGCCCCGAAACTCATTTTACTAGTCATACATAACTTTCTAGAAATATTCATATTTTTATTATAATTTTCTGGGATACTTTATCGACACGCATTTATACCGAGAAGCAGAGCCGGTATCTGCACTTTTCACCCGAAAAGCGACTTACAGTATTTTTACTCACTCAACATAATTATTCATACCTCATATTAATTCTTAGGGTCAATTATGGATTTTTCTCCTAATTTTCATATTTACTTAATTAATTAATTATTTTTCCTTAATTAACGGGTGCGGGTTCTTACAGTAGGCAAAGGTAGGCAAGATAAGAGTAGGCAGAATATCTTATCCCTTAAAAGATACGAACTTACGTCTTTTCACTGAGAGAAAGACAAAAGCAATTATGGGCTAGGAAGCACGGACACTTGTAAAAACAGGAAGAGTCGGGTCCGACACGCTCCGACACGGCGACACGCTCCGACACGCTACGACACGGTGTCAGACACACGGTTGATTTTTTCCGACACGTTGACCATTCGGACACGCGAATTTGACCGTGTCCGACACAGTCAAATGGCATTTCCGTAGTTTTTTTTTTTAAAAAATTTTTTAAAAATTTTTTTTAAATTTTTTTGTTTAAAAAATTAAAATATATTAATAAAGCTTCCATCTGATCATATCAATTTTATTTTTTTGTGTAACACCCACTCTAGTATGCATCCAAGAGGGTTGTTTGCTAAATCGTATTAGAGTCGCAGCGGTATAGGACTCAAAAATTTCTTTAAACAAATACATTTAGATTTGAAACTTGAAAAAGGTCCAGATTTGATTCTCATAAAAATAACTTGAGAAAGGTGAAATCGTTTATCAAACATAGAAAATTTCATTGACAAAACCCTTTGCTGAATTTTCTATACTTTTCAGAAAACCTTGCTGCCTTGAAAAATCTGTATAACATTGAATTCAACTGCGGAAAAAAAATGTTTCAAGCTTCTGAAAAACTAGACATCCGGGGCATCGCGTACATATAAATTATGCGCGATTCGGAGGTGAATAGCCCCACGGAACAGAACACGTAAGATGCTTGCGAATTCTGTCCGTTTTCTGGAAACCAGTTGTAAGGCGAAGCTTATTAAAAATCGTACAGATTTCGTATAAAAACAAAACCTGCATAGTTTGAAAGTACATTCCTGGGGCTTCGCGTGCATATAAATTATGTCTCATTTGAAGGTCCGTAGCCCCGGAACGACGAAATTTAAGTTGCTCCAAAAATCGGTTTTCCACATTTTCACAGTCCTCTTTTCAAACTTGAGTTTTTTACCAAAACGTTTCAGAATTTTATCAAAATACCAAAGGAACATCAAGATTAAATCCAACAAAACATCAAATACAAAGTTTAGTACAGTCTTCCAAATAACTCTGAATCAAAAGGTTCAACCAACAGCACAAAACAACAGCAAGCATGGCTAAGTCTTTCAAATCAAATCTTCATGTGCCCTTTCGCTCTCCTGCCATTTTATTTAAAAACAGCAGCCCCAAAGGGGTGAGAAATATATCCCAGCAAGTGATGACAAAACCAATGCAAAAGCATTTGCTAGATACAGAATGGTATACATAAGCAAACTAAAACATATTTATACATATCAAACTGAGTTATGCTTGTACATATCAAGCTAAACAAACTGATACATATGCTGCCAAGATGCTAAACAAAACGCGTATATAACGCCAAAACGTACGTTCATAGCACTATTGTGCACGTACTATCAAGCTTAAATATATATATACATATGCTGCCAAGATGCTAAACAAAACGCGTATATAACGCCAAAACGTACGTAATTCGCATCGTCATGCGCGTACTAACAAAGACAGTGGAAAAGGCCTCCCTTAATGGCTCCTTGGAGGGTTCCAACTGTATACCTAGCGGACTGAAGCCAATGTCCCAGAACCCCGGTACCAAAGGGGAATGCCTACATGATGCATGCTCAAACATATGCTTAGTTTTCGAAAGCATATTCGGTTACAAACATGAAACTTATGCATGGATGTTATGTCATGAGTCACACGCAGCATACAAATAAAATTATGAATGCACATGCATGACTAAATCATATCCAGATTTGACATATAATGTCACAAGGTTGCAGCATATGTAATATCATAAGATTCATGATTCCAAACTAAGCATATTTCCAGTATACCAAAATATGGAGCTACGGCAACCTCGTGCTCCTTCTAGCAATCAAAAAAAGTAGTGTCATTGCACTTACCTCAAATGTCACAATAATTTTACCGGGACAGCAGCGGATTTCCAACGTTTCAAGAGTCTTAGGCACCTAAGATACAAGTGCCACAAATCAAAATACATCATAACATGTACAGTGGAAAATTCCAACTTTTCAACCCTATAAAGACTCGGTTTCTCAGTCCCCAATTCGGCTTTCATAAGAAAAGTCTCATGATTTTTCTACATATATTTTCCACTTCTCTAAGCCATAGGTGCGCTAAAGGGAAACATATAGCATGCTGTCCTATTAATTTACTAACAAGTAATAGAGGAAAAGTCCAACATACAGAATCGGTTTACAGCCAATTATTAGGTGCCTAAATAACATTTCTACACGACAAAGGGGACAAAAAAAAGGCTTCAACATGCTGTCTACTCAATTTAAATGGAACTTAGTGCATGACCACACTTACCAAGACAGAATCGGTTTAATCTAAGCAAAACATCAAGGACTGTCTACTCCAAAGCTTAGCTAACTTGCTCATGGTGCGCTACACAAGGGGTGTCTAAGCATGCTATCTTTGTCATTTTGATTCAAAAAAATTCAAGATACTTTAAATTACCCTCAAACAGCTACACCATTTATTTTAGGATCATAACCAAATTTACTTGTTATACTACTAAGCTAGGGTCCAAGGTACACAAGATGGCAGAGATAACAAAACTGAAAATAATGATTAATTTCCTAATCATACTCTCCTAAGAATTCGCTAGGACCGTACAACAATGGCACAAGGGAAGAGGAGATTACTTACTGTTTTTCACCCAAGAGCTCAACTCTAAAAAGGCTTCCACTATCCGATCAAGTAGGTGGTCTCCAAGGTTGATGCTAAGGTCCTTATCCTTCTCCTCTCCTACAGTCACGATTTTGGTCACATGCAAGGGGTTTATCTACTCTTCAAGGACTACATTCACATCTCATCTCCACAAGTTGCTCTTCAACCGAACCAGTGGATGGAAAAAGGAATGGGAAGTCGGATGGTAGGACTTCCCTTGTGAAGCTCACGGTCTTGGAGAAATAGGTAAGAGGAAGGTCATACAAGCTTTGCCTCTTCCATCTTGATGGTCCACAACGTTGAAGGAGAAGGGATGGCTGTGTTTATATCTGGATCAAGGAGAGACATTCAATCGGAATGTTGATGCTGCTCTCTGCGCATAGAGTGGGAACTAAGGAGATGCTATTTTATTTTGGTACAAAAGGCGGTAGGTATTTGAGCAGCAATGGTTTGGCTGAACATGAAGAAGAGGATCCATATGTCCAAATGAGGTGGCGGACATGCAGGGAATGGAAGGTTAGGTGGCCTACATGCAAGCTTGGCACACATGCAAGCAATGGGAGGCTGGTTACATGCAAGGCGTGCTCTGAGTAGCTGCAAAATATCAGACTTTATCATGCCCCATTTCATGCGCACAAGGGATAGGAACTGAGTATGGGTGGTTTGATTTCTAACCACTAAGAATGCATGCAGTGAGGTTTTGTTTAAGACCAAGGAAGAACCAGAATTCTGACTTGCTTTTTCCTTGTCCGAGGCGTGCAAGGAGTGAAGGAATGGTTGATTAATTCTGCCCACTAAAATTGCATGCATTCTGATTCCTTTTAGTTAAATCAATGAGCTTCAAATTTTCAAACGGTCAAGATGGGTTACTTGATCAGCCAAGTGTTGGGATAAGGATGGAATGGGCTGATTTCATGTTTCAAGCGCACAAGTGGTGCGCATGCAAACAAAAGGAACACAATGTCTTTCAAGCAATAAAATTAGTGGGACAAGTGTTGCACATGCAAAGGTTGGTTGGTGTTGGATAAAGCAAGTACTTATCTTTTGTTTCCAATATCCCTACTCTATGCGCACAAAGGAGGGAAGGTGGGGTTCATGACAAGTGGGTTTGCAAGCCAATGGAAAGCTATCTTCATGGAATTCTAAGGATGGGAAAAGGAGCAATACATGGTTGAGTTGAATCTCACTCATTCCCTAAGCCCATGGACATACGGCCAACACATGGACTTTGAGTCCAAACAAATGTCCTAATCCAAAAGTCTACTAGCTTAAAGTCCATCAAGCTCTATTAATTATTTTGTTGCTATAAAATTACACTTATAAACTGTAACTAAATTTCCACATGCCCAAAATAAATTCTCACCTATTATTATCATTCAATAATTCCCTAACTCAATATTAATTCCATACTAATAGTCATATAATCCGAAATCCAAGCATGTAATGCACAAAGCTCAAACATAATATCCATAATCCTCATAGCAATTTAATTATATACCCTAATTATGTGGGATGTTACACTCTCCCCACCTTAATTTGAAGTTTGTCCCCAAACTTCGCCTTACCAACCCAAAATCTACCTAAGTTTAACACTTACGCCACTACACCATGCCATACAGTTTACTGTATTCAGACAGCCAGCTATAAAAGTCACCAGACATCTCAAAGCATTACCAACAAATTTATACTTTACATGATCATTAAATAATGTAGATGTATGCTCGACACATATCCTCTAGTACCTGAATAGTGCGTTCCGTCAGGCCATCTGTTTGCGGATGATACGCAGTACTCAACTTCAAGTGGGTCCCGAGAGCTCGCTGAAAGGACTCCCAAAACTTAGAGGTGAACTTGGGATCACGATCACTGACAATACTGGTAGGAACTCCATGCAACTTCACAATTTCTCGAAGGTAAATTCTGGCAAGCTTCTCTGTATTATACGTCGTCCGAACACAAAGGAAATGAGCTGATTTCGTCAACCGATCTACAATTACCCAAATGGCATCAAAACCTTCTCGTGTCCGAGAAAGTCCAACAACAAAATCCATAGCAATACTATCCCATTTCCATTCAGGAATCTCCAGAGGTTGGAGGAGTCCTGAAGGTTTCTGATGTTCAAACTTCACCTTCTGACATGTAAGACACCGAGCTACATACTCCGCAATATCACGTTTCATACCTGGCCACCAGAATGCACTCTTCAAGTCATGGTACATCTTTGTGGATCCAGGATGCACGGCATATTTACCTTTATGAGCCTCCTGCAAAACTTCTTTTAACAACAGACAACTTCATATCTCGGAAAGCCTCAACTAATTTAAGTTCTTCTATCATCAGAGTTGCAGTGTGCAAAACCTTTCGACTCAAGGCATCGGCTACCACATTTGCTTTGCCTGGATGATATTTAAGTCCAAACTCATAATCCTTCAAAAATTTCCATACATCTCCGCTGCCTCATATTCAATTCCTTCTGGTCGAACAAGTACTTCAGACTCTTATGATCGCTGAACACATCAAACTGCGATCCGTACAAATAATGCCTCCAGATTTTTAGTGCGAAAACTATGGCTGCCAATTCCAGATCATGCGTCGGATAATTTCTTCATGAGATTTTAACTGACGAGAGGCGTAAGCTACAACCATCCTTTGAAAATGGCCAAAACTCATATTAGGGCCATACAAAGGAGCTACCTTATTTTTTTTTTATTTCACCAAAGCAAAGGTCGATATATCTTAAAATATTATTCCACGCATAAAAGTATGCTCGTTTTGTAAAACAGTAACTCATAGCACATACTTCCTTTGTAAATGGCTAAGAGGCACATAAAGGAAATCATGCCAAGTTCATGATTCCAATGCTTTAGTCCATCAAATTCAAGCTTATCACACACCTTTAATCCAAGATTCATTAATTCATATATACGGTACTGTTCATCTCTATAGTACTATTCATGTATACGTCACTATTCACGTATACGACACTATTCAAAAATACGGTATCTTTAATTTTTCAAATACATTTTCACCGTTAAAATTCTCATCTAAACACTTTTCTCAACATGAGCTAAACCTGAATCAAGCTCTAACATGCTCAATCAAACCAAATTTTCAAAATGAAAACCTAAATTCAATCTTCATAAAAACATGAAAAGGAAGGGAATTTCTTACCACAATGCACTCTGGAACAAAGGAGAGATGAGTTTCTAAGCTCCCATGGCCTCAAGCTCCATCAAAATCCATCTTTTCCATGAAATTCGAAATCTTTGGGGGAGAAGATCTCTCTCTACAGTGAAACCCACCCAGAACTACTGGTACCAATGGACTCCTCTTGAAATTTCTCACAAGTTTGGCTTTGGAACGGAGTTATTTGGAGGTCTCTAGCTCAAGTTATGAATTTCGGAAGATTTTCCATCAATTTTCTCCTATTTTCTTTCCTTTCCTCTCCGTGCGTTCTGTCTAATAGTGACTCCTTAGTCACTTAAGTCAGTTCACTTTACCAGTGGGTATAAGTTTATCTATCTACATACCTCCATTCATTATCAAACTTCACCCAATAGACTATAATATTTTTCTAGTCACTTTTCTATATTTACTTTCACTTTTTGGATAACTTCATTTACCCGCATTTTTACCACTTAAGTGTTATTTTAACTCTTTTTTCACCAAAGGTGACTTTATTTCTTTTTCTTTATAATTATCCTTCAATATTAAATCCATAATAAATGTGAGGGTCATTATACTTGAATTGATGGATCCCATTTCAAAAAAATGTTTCATTTCGAAGCCAAAACATGCAATTATTTTCCTGGTTTCATGAACATTCGACTTAATGTCTCGAATTTCAGAAGTTATTCGATGATAAGGGATCAAAGTTTTGATGATGTGAGAAATATCGCATACTAAAGCTTCGCATCTAGGATCACGAGTATTTTGTTCCACATAGATCATGTATTCATCAATGGCATCTTCTATGAGAAAAGCTTGTTCTCTCAACCTCGTCACCCATTTTTTGATTTCATCGTTTGTGTTGTCACCTTCAGCTGCAGCCCTTTTATATTTATGGGACTCCTTTTCTATTTCTGAACTTAGACTTTTACTGAACTTTTCCCATTTAAATGGTTTTTTGTACTAGCTAGCAAATAAAATACCAGTAATTGGCACAATTGCAAGTGGTAATCCATTACATTTTTCAACAATTTTGGAAGATATATCAACGAGTTCTTTTGGACAATATCTGTTAAAGTCATATCGGAATGTCGTCTTATAGAACAACTCAAAAGATTTGTCTGGAGTTAAAGGTTGCAGCTTATGCACTTTAATAAGAAAGAATTCTTTACAGAACTCCGCAACCTTCATATTTCTAGTTGTGATAAATATCCTACTTCTATGTTTATTAGCAATCATAGCTCATTTAATAGCACCCCAAAAATTATATGACACACATCCTCAAACTAAGACAACATATCTCTTTTGTAGCAAATAGCTTCTCACTTCTTCTACCAAAGAATTTCTATCCATTTGAAAAAGACCTCGAGGAGGATCCTCTTTTTTCTGCATAAAACATTTGCAGCATCTCCCTCAACAAACTTTCTATTGTGTATGATTGAGACACTGTGATCTATGCATGACAATCAAAGTGCTCAATCACCTTTTGGTTGTCAAAAACTTTATTGGCAAGAATGCTTTTTCCTTCTCCTCAATTTAAACCATAAAGATGACAGTGAGCTACGGGTTTTCAGATTCCTCTATTTAAATTGCAACTCAGAATCCCATAAACATACCTCTTAATGACATTGAACTCATATTTTTCAAATTCAACTACATTAAAATGACATATATCACATTCTCTTAAAATTGCTTCAGTATTGGAAATTGAAATTTGAGATCATTGTAGAAGAGTATACTAGCAAAAAAAATTACAAAAAGTTTTTAAAATGAGTTCTACATTTTTTCTGATAAGATGAAACGATTTTGGTTTTTTTTTTTAAATGCATGACCTGACCGGTCCGATGACAGGTTCACCAACAGTGATACAGCTGTTTTAAAATATTCCACTTTTGACATAGGACGAGAATCGAACCCAGCATATGGGGATGAGTAGTGTTACCACTTATCACTAGGCTATCCTCAATTATTGGTCAAAATACACCTTATAATATATTTATTATATAATTTAAGTTTAGGACAAAATATTTCACTTTTAAGTGTGGCTGTGAAATGAACCCAGCCTTTGGGAGTGAGTAGTTTTATTACTTACCACTAAGCTACTCTTAATTGTTGATCAAAATGCACCTTATAATATATTTATTATATAATTTAATATAATTTAATTAAACTGGTTGAACAAGTGACTTATCGGTTAAACCAATGACCCAGTAACCCAGTACCTCAATCGAGTCGATGATCGGACAAAGTTTTAAAACACTATATCTATTGGTCAGTTTGAGTTGTACGAATAAGTTTATTTAAAAAAAAACTGATAGTCATATTAATTGTGTCTTGCAGGCATAATTTCATTTTTGGGTTTCGATTTTCTCATGCGGTAGGAGAAAATTTTCTCATGTAATAGACATATCTTATGTAAAGTCCACATCTATTAACAAAATAAAAAAAAAAGAAAATATTGCACGAAAATCGAAGGAGGAGAAAACAACTCTCCTACTACATGAGAAAATGTTTTCCTTTCATTTTTATTGTTCATTTGGTTTTATATTTTTAGGCTAATTCGGTAAATCACCTTTATTTTTATTTTTTTGTAAACAATGTGCATCTGAGCCTTGCATCTTCTAAACTAAAATGATTTAACACAAGATAACTGGTTCGTTTATTTCTAAAGTTACTTTAAATAACTTTGTCTAATGTTCACCGAAACGACGTCGTTTTGGGGCCAAAATCATGATGTATTTGTAATTTTAATTTATTTCAAGGTTATAATAGTCTTTATCATTCAAATTTTTTAATTTTTCAATCCAAAACAACGTCGTTTCGATGAATATTAGACAAAATTGTCTAAAGTAACATTAGATACTTTTTCCCAAAAATATTTCTTTGTAATTGTGCCTTAAAATAGGTTAACAATTGGTTAATTTGCACTACAAAAATTCAGACATTTTGTGATTTTCATATTGTGGGAGTCTTTGACCCTCACAAAATACATTTGTGGCATCCACAACAACCCCCAGTTTTACCTACGTCACAACATATTTTGTGGCGTCTTTTTGGGCAATGCCACAATTTGTTGGAGTATTTTCTGGAGGTTCCAGATCCCCACAAACGTATTATTTCTGGAGGTTTACTAACCTCCACAATATATTTAAATTTTTGTCGTTCAAATACCCCTACAATATTTATCATTTTCTGGAGGGCATAGATTGCTATAATTTGTTTATTATTTTGACAGTTTAAACCTCCACTAAATACTAGTTATCCAAATTTGAAAGATTTATATATTATAATTTTGGAATTGGGCTCCATCACTTGGTTTATTAGCCAATTTATTATTTATTTGTTTGATCTCTTAATATTTTCTTGAAAACAATTACTAAATACTAGTTAACCAAAGTGCGCACCAATCATACTTCATATGCTCGCATTTGGTTAATACCTTTTTAAATAAGTAAAAGTATAAATACACTCTAACACCCATCTACTAGAAGTTGAATTATGAAGTTAATTTATAATATGATGATAAAGTTGAAACAACGGTACTTATACTATTCTCTTGCTTGCAGTGCTCATCCTAAGAAGCATTGGGCGTGTAACTATTGTCATCATATCGTCCTCTCACTGCTTGCGCTTGCTTCTTTCTCCCTTTCCAAACAATCTGTTTTGTTGCAAAACATTTGGATTTTCAGTTGCTGCGATCCACTGGTGCTACAATCTTTATTAATGCTTGTGAGTTCAGAAGCATATCGTACTTCAAAATCAATTCTTCGCATGCTTGTAACATCAGCATTATTATCAGGGGAACCGTCCATGTGAGCATTGGTAACAGAAGTTTCACCATCAGAATGCTTGCTGGCATTACAATCAAGCTCAAGAGAACAATCCCTCGATGAGCAATACCCAGGCTCTTGTTGGTTGAATTTTGAAGGTTCTGAAATAGGTTGCTTCCCAAATGCTAAGTTCATCATAGAAAGAATATTTTGTTAATACCCATGAATATATATAAATATATATATATATATATATATATATAAACAAAAACAAACACATTTAAAAATAAATAGAGCTGTTAGTAATAAATAAAATTCAGATGGACCATCACTACTACTATTTGAAAACTTTACCAGCATCAGACATAACTTCATAAATTCAGATGGGCATATCATATCCCTTTCTTTTGAAATTTTATCTTCCAATTTCTTTTTCTTGCTTATTTAACACGTATGATATATTATAACTTCACTGTGTAACTGCAGTACTAAGAGCGGCAAATGTTAGCATATGGGTGTCCTAGAGACAATCTTTTGATTAAATAAAGGACACTAGATGTAGAACTTTGTTTGTTGCAAATAAATGTAAGCACTATTTATTCAGTTTCATATTGTGTCTCGATATTACTGTTAATATTATATGAATGAACTGGATAAACCCCTTGGAATAGAACAGGTATCTCTTGAGTATCGGTGATGAGATCACGATCATGAGGATTCAAGGATATTGCATGTCTATTCCTAATTATATGTTCCTAGTTAGAGACACTGAGTTTGGGGATCAGTTTCGAGTAAAGACTAGTACGACTTATCTACTTGAATATGGATACAAGGTAAAGACCTCATGAGCTGCAGATATGGAGATATCTTAGCTAAAGTCGTGGGTGGACCTATAAGAGTATAGCTCGAACTGAACAGACCCAAAAAGAGACTCTATGAGGAAATCTCACAGATAGTGTCATTAGAGTAATCTCTTTATGTTTGGGTGTGTCTTTGCTTAGACCAGAAGTTATTACCTAGACTGTGTTCTTGAAGGCATGTTTTGATTGTATACCTCGTCTGCCTGAAACATGGAGACTCATAGGTATACTGTTGGGCGTGTCCTTAAAGGGCACAGGGCTAGGGTAATAAGCTGAAGGAATTCGTCAAATCTCTGTGAGAGATTAGGTTATCTGTAAACCGGAGAAATCGGGATGACATTTACAGGGACTCGGGAATCTATGCATAGTAAAAGAGATCATGAGATGATCTGCCTTTAGAGTCAGTAAATTGAAGATTCCCTATTTCGAATAAAGCTTACCCTAAACCGCAGGGGTTGATAAATTTCCTTACCCTAGGTTAATGGGAAGATAACCGAGACGAAGGGAAATACATACGGTAACCAAATATGTGCAATAGGTTGATCAAGTCATTAATCTGACTAGTTCTGGGGCAACAAAGCATTGCTAGTGCTCTGTGTTGTCATTAATTGGGTTGTGGGCTTGTTGGGCCCAAGCCCAGTTATGTCAGTAGCTAAGTTGGACCTAATGGGTCACACACTAACACCTTGTAGTCATGATGGACTAGCTTTAAAGGTATTGGGCCTAATAATGTTATTAGCCCAAGAAGCTGTTTGGAAGCCCACCTAAATGGGTGGGTGGTGCATGGAGTTTAGTAATGGGCTTGGATAGTCCAAGCCATTACTAATTAATTTAATTAGTTAAATTAATAATCAAATATTTGAATTTCGAATTTTGAATTTGAAATTTGAATCTTGAAATTTGAATTTAGAATTTGAATTTCGAAATTCGAATTTTGAATTTGAAATTTGAAATTTGAAATTTGAATTTGAATTTGAATTTGAATTTTGAAATTCGAATTTTGAATTTGAAATTTGAAATTTTGAATTTTGAATTTGAATGTTTGAACGTTTGAATTCAAGTGTTTGAATTCGAATTTGAATTGGTTTTGAAAAAGTTGTTTCATAACAAAAGGATAAGACAGGATCTTATTGGAGCATATTCCTTGGATGAAGAAGCATCTTTGGAGGCTCTCCCTAGGCTGTTTGGTGCACCACTTTTAAGTGATAAGAGTGTTATCTTATCACTTAAAACAAACCTCCATTCAGATTTGGTGGTTGAGGGAATCAGTGGGTAAGTTGATTCAAATTTTGAATGCAACTGCTCAATGTATTTGGACCCTTTATAGGGCTGAATTATGCGCATGAAAATTATATACTATATGATAGTTTATGAATTTAAGTTTAAATTAATTTGAATTTAAATTCATGTTGATAAGATTGGAGGTTGTTGGCAAAGTTTGTTTTGCAACAGCTCCACCTTATCACACTGTTTCATGCACAACTTTCAAAGAAATTTGAAAGTTTGTTTTTCATTTTGAATGAATGAATTCCCTCCTCCTCTCCAAAGGGTGCGCATAAATAGACATGTTCCTCACCTTAGGTTTTATTGGAAAACCAAGCCAACTCTCCTCCTCTATGCACCATTCTGTAGGGTAGCTCAGTACACCTTTCCAAACAGGATACCTAGCCTCCACCCTCACCACTTGTGCGCATAGCAAGCCTCATTGTGGTGTTCATCTGGTGGCTTTCAAGAAAGAGTTCTTGCATCATAGACAAACGGTGGTGTGGATCACCATTAGAGGGTTTGAACCCTTCAAGCCTGACATCTCATCTCCCTGACTGATCAGGCCAAAACAAGGTAACATCATGCTGTCTTAAAGCATGAATCTATGAGTGCATGTATGTTCCGCAGTAAAATTTTTGTTTTACACCTTACATGCATCGGCCTTCAAAGGCCAGTTTACTTTCAGCAAATTCCATTAAAGTATTAATACAAAAAAGAATAACACAAATCAATTCCCCCACATGGTAAGTTCAGCGGGACCCTCCTGTTGAAAATATTAAATTCAGACAAAACGTCCACATTGAAAATTTTGAAATCTGAATATATTGCTTCACTATTCTAACCACTGCTCTAGCTACGTAGTTGCAATGCCATGTGCCCGTGAATTCAAGCACATAATAATTATTTATGGTCACCATATTAACAATAATATCGACTTGTATAGGTTTTGTAGGCAGTGTATTTTCTTTAAATATAAGTAGTAGATAAAATAGGAACCTATATTTATGTATATTGATCAGTGAAAGGGAGAAAAAGATGCTTTAGCACCGAATCCATGGACAAGAGGCAGAAGAAAAAGTGCTATGTTATTGCGGTGATCATAAGATTGACCCTATATCATCCACTTTCCAATTATTTGTTACCTTCCTTTCTCACAAATGCTGTTATAAAATTTTAAAAAAAGTGGGAAGGACAATTATTAAAGGAATATATTGTCTTCTTTATCATTTAGATTTTTTAACCCTTAAAGAAAGAGCAAAATTCAAAATCAATTTCCTCAGTGACAATTTTATTTTTATAAAATCAAGTGTACCATACATCACCCTGTGGATTGTAAAACAGAACTTCATGAGTTGTGGTGTTTGTCTTCCGTGAAACAGCAGCCACCTTTGTTCCAACCTATGACAAATCAGTGAAAGCACACAACATATTCAGAAATCATTTGATAGGATTGCTGACAACAAAAGATGTTAGAAGCAATTGTGCTAGAATCAAGGCATGCATCAATTACTTCTGAAAACAAAAAATATAGGATATTTAAAACAATTAAATGTGAATACAAGTTACAAGCTCATCCAAATGATAACAAAAAGCTCATCCAAACAATCATTCTGCATATGATTTTCTTGCCAAAAAAGAAAGAAAAATCTAACTAATTATTAGACTATGACCCCTCCCCTATGAAAAAAATTATATAATTATGTGAGAGAAGTTTTTCTTCAGCTAGACATCAGTTACTTAGGGCTAGTACTACATAGCTACAAGCCATAGGGAAGAGCCTTTTTATGATAAACTGAAGAAAATGTGATCTGCCTGGTGAAAGACATCTGTAGACATATAATTTGATAGAAACAGTAGTATTAGATGATATCTAAATGAGGATGCTATCCAAGGCATTGATAATCTTTCTGAGATCATAAAATTATCAGCATGAAATCCTTAGCCCAATCTGTGGTTTTAATTTATATGTAGATTTTAGAAGATCTAGTTGGTGCAAATTTTTGTTTGGATAATTAGTAATTTTTCTCTTAGTAGTGATATCTAAACAAATTTTCTGGTCTCAAGTCACAATTATGCATGCCTTCATGGCTCTATCCAAGTTTAGCAGGCCAGTCTACCTAAACTTGTCTCTGTTAAACTTAAATTTAGCCACTCATGCAGTTCTGAAGAGTTGTGGAAGTAGCTTTATTTTTTTTCAACATGTGAATAGATTTGGACATGTTGTGCCTTAAATTGTGTATTCTAGATGGAAGTGGAATTCAGTAGTGAGTAGAGAACAAAGAAAGTGGTGGCGATGGTTCTGAATTTGGAAGTAACGAACCTTTCTCCGAGCATATCGTGATCTTGAATTGCAACTTCAACAAAGTCATGATCGCAGTGACTAAGACGTACCAAGCTTGAACAGAAGAAAAATAAGAATAAGAAAGCATTAGAAATTAATATGTATCTGAGCTTTGAAGCTTCACTTATAACAGTTTAAGAATTAGGAAAGCTAACCAAAAGTGGAAACACAAGGTGGCGGTCTCTGAAAACGTCACAATATACATAGTTAATGGAGGTTTTATTAACCTCCACAAATGGCATGTTTTTTTTTAGTGATGGTATAAGGAAAACTCTATCAGCAACATAGAAAATAGTAACTCACATCACATGGAAGAAAATGTTAAGGTGCTGTTTCGTAGCCGGCTTTCTTTGCAAACCCCGGGCAATCTAGCTTCGATATAAATTAAACCCACGTTTGGTACCCAAAAAAGAGAAGGTTTCCAGAGTACAAAGAAATCCCGTGTACCTTGAAAGTAAACTGGCCTTTGAAGGCCGATGCATGTAAGGTGTAAAAACAAAATTTTTACTGTGGAAACATACATGCACACATAGGTTCATGCTTTAAGACAGCATGATGTTACCTTGTTTTTGGCCTGATCAGTCAGAGAGATCAGATGTCAGGCTTGAAGGGTTCAAACCCTCTAATGGTGATCCACACCACCGTTCGTCAATGATGCAAGAACTCCTTCTTGAAAGCCACCAGATGAACACCACAGTGAGGCTTGCTATGCGCACAAGTGGTGAAGGTGAAGGCTAGGTATTCTGTTTGGAAAGGTGTAGTGAACTACCCTACAGAATGGTGCATAAGATGAAGGAGAGTAGGCTAGTTTTTCTAACAAAACCCTAAGGTGAGGAACTTGTGTGATATATTCCCACACCTTGATGAGAGGAGGAGAGAATTAAATCATTCAAAATGAAAACTAACTTTCAAACTCTTTTGAAATTTGCGCATAAAACAGGGGAGGATAAGGTGGAGCTGTTGCAAAACCAATTTTGCCAACAACCTCCAATCTTATCCTCATGAAATTAAGTTCAAAATAATTTAAACTTAAATTCATAAACTATCATATAGTATACTTTTCATTCACATAATTCAGCCCTAAAAGGGGTCCAAATATATTGAGTAGTTGCATTCAAAATTTAAATCAACTCACCCACTAATTCCCACAACCACCAAATCTGAATGAAGCTTTGTTTTAAGTGCTAAGATGACATTCTTATCACTCAAATATGCGCCCCAAACAGCCCAAGAATGTGCTCCAAAGATGCTTCTTGATCCAAGGAATATGTTCCAATAAGATCATGTCTTATCCTTTTGTTATGAAACAACTTTTCAAAGCCAATTCAAATTCGAATTCAAACACTTCAATTCAAATGTTCAAACATTCAAATTCGAAATTCAAAATTCAAAATTTCAAATTTCAAATTCAAAATTCGAATTCAAATTCCAAATTCAAATTTCAAATTTCAAATTCCAAATTCAAATTTCAAAATTCAAATTCAAAATTCGAAATTTAAATATTTGATTATTAATATAACTAATTAAATTAATTAGTAATGACTTGGACTATCCAAGCCCATTACTAAGCTCCATGCACCACCCACCTATTTAGGTGGGCTTCCAAACAGCTTCTTGGGCTAACAACCATTATTAGGTCCAATACCTTAAAAGCTAGTCCATCATGACTACAAGGTGTTAGTGTGTGACCCATTATGTCCAACTTAGCTTTTGACATAATTGGGCTTGGGCCCAACAAGCCCACAATCCAATTAATGACAACACAGAGCACTAGCAATGCTTTGTTGTCCCAGAACTAGTCAGATTAATGACTTGATCATCCTATTGCACATATTTGGTTACCGTATGTATTTCTCTTCGTCTCAGATATCTTCCCATTAACCTAGGGTAAGGAAATGTATCAACCCCTGCTGTTTAGGGTAAGCTTTATTCGAAATAGGGAATCTTCAATTTACTGACTCTAAAGGCAGATCATCTCATGATCTCTTTTACTATGCATAGATTCCTGAGTCCCTGTAAATGTCATCCTGATTTCTCCGATTTACATATAACCTAATCTCTCACAAAGATTTGACGAATTCTTCAGCTTATTACCCTAGCCCTGTGCCCTTTAAGGACACGCCCAACAGTATACCTATGAGTCTCCATGTTTCAGGCAGACGAGGCATACAATCAAAACATGCCTTCAAGAACACAGTCTAGGTAATAACTTCTGGTCTAAGGAAAGACATACCCAAACATAAAGAGATTACTCTAATGACACTATCTGTGAGATTTTCTCATAGAGTTTCTTTTTGGGTCTGTTCAGTGCGAGTTATACTCTTATAGGTCCGCCCACGACTTTAGCTAAGATATCTCCATATCTGCAACTCATGAGGTCTTTACCTTGTATCCATATACAAGTAGATAAGTCGTACTAGTCTTACTCGAGATCACTGATCCCCAAACTCAGTGTCTCTAGACTATGAACATATAATTAGGAATAGACATGCAATATCCTTGAATCCTCATGATCGTGATCTCATCACAGATACTCAAGAGATACCTGTTCTATTCCAAGGGGTTTATCCAGTTCGTTCATATAATATTAACAGTAATATCGAGACACAATATAAAACTGAATAAATAGTGCTTTCATTTATTTGCGACAAACAAAGTTCTACATCTAGTCTCCTTTATTTAATCAAAAGATTGTCTCTAGGACACCCATATGCTAACATACCGTGCCAAATGCGATTGTTAAAGTCCATTGAAAACGTGGAAATGTTTCGGTCTCGGGCAAATAGCATTTGAGGCGCGAAGCTTTGACTAAAATAACCCTTATTTTGGTACGATTTGTGTCTTTTCCGACTGAAGTAATGCGGGGACTTCATAACTGGTTTCGGAGAAGATCTTGACCAGCGCTGGTCATCCGCTTGGAGACTTACATTGAGCTTCACGTGAGAAAGGTAAAGTGGTGGAATGTATTGATATAGTCGGCATGCATGTAGAATCTGATATAAATTGTGTTTTTTTTTTTTGTTGTCAACAGTTTCATCAAGTCAATTTGGAGAAATGTTATTTTCGTCAAATACTCACACTTTCCCACTAATATTCCATAACTAACCAAACACACATTCAGTAAAATTAACCATAAAATCTGGAGAAATTTTTATCATACCAAACACCTTTTAATAATATTCCAGTAAATATATATTCTCCAGTTATAATTATTTTCCAGATAAATAAAAATTTGTCCTCTACAAATGCCCCCTAACAGGCAATTTGTGAAAAATGCTAATTCAGATGTAAAAGCAGTACTAGCATGTGGGAGCATGCAAGTGTCATGGCTAGGTTGAATTGTAAGTGGATTGCATTTCATTTTGATTTTTCATCTGGCGACCTTTATTTAGAGTTGTAACTTCTATCAAATAAGTCTCCATAATTTATTTATGAGCTTTATTAATCTCATACAACAGGATAAAAGCTCTCTTATGTTGTAGAGATAATTATGTGTGGGACCCACTCATTTATAGAAAAAGAAAACAAAGTAATACGGAAATCGATGTATGTGTAGGAGAGAAAAATATTTTCTTATAACATAACATAAAAGTATATTTTCCCTTTATTTATAGAGGTGTATTTTTTCTTTTACTATAAGCCAATAAAATCTCAACGTTGTTAGCTAATAAGGATCAATTCAAAAAATTTAAAGTTCGTATGCTCAATTATAAATTATTAAATCATCAGGACCTATTTTTGAAATGGCTAAAACTATAAATACATAAAGTAATTTATCCTAATTTTTCTTTTGTTACATGTTACTTAAATTTTGGATCTGTTTTGACTAATTGACAAACATAGTTAAAAATATTATCAAAATAATACAGAGAAATGCTTACCACTATGTATGGGACTTATGTATATCATATATCAAGTGCGCAAGGCAGCACAAAACATTGTCAATACAATAAATGGTTAAACGAATATAAATAACATGAATAAAAATGTTGAATATATAGTAAGATAATAATAAGAGTAAAATCTCTTTTCACGTCTCTCACTTTTGTCCCTTACCAAAAAAATATACCCATAATAAATAACATAAATAATAAAGCACATAATAAATTTCGTCACAAATTAATGAATTTAAAATAAAAGAAATTAACATATAATAATTAATACATACTGTTTAAATTCAAAATAACACAAATTGAACAATAAATAGCATAAATAAATTTATTATAATTTTTTTATAACAAGTGGTATAACTATCAACTTATTAAATATAAAAATGACTAAACTAATATAAATAGTTAACAACAAATTGAACGTAAAAATTAAATAACATAAAACAATAGTTCTATAATAACAAATGACATAAATAATAAAATACAAATAAATTACATAACGAATTATTAGTAAATTCAAAAACTTACTAAATCATAAATGGCAATGACATAAACATAATTAAATTTATAATTAAATAATAATTAATAACAAATAACGACTATAAATATATATAGGGGACGATTATACTTACACTACAAAAAAAATGCTGATTAGCCACATTTAAAAATGTGGCAAACACTTACAAAAAATGTGGCTAACATACTTTACCACATTTTGATTAAATGTGGCTAGAAGTGGTGTTGCAATAATTTAGCCACATTATTTTATTCACTTTGCCACATTCTGACTGAGTGTGGTAGTTTTTTTTTAGCCACATTTATTGTTAATTTAGCAACTTTACAAATGTGGTTAAACTGTTTTGTTTGCCACAATAGAAAAATGTGGCTAATTGTGCCTAAAACTTTTTTTAGGAGCATTCACGACCATGGCTAAATATATGAACTTTTTTTAAATTAAAAATATTATGAATTTGATAAATATTACAATAATAAAAAAATAATGATGAAAATAGCTCAAACACGATTTAGAAATATGAACTAAACACCAAACATTATATTATATTATCACTGAAGAATTTGTACAAGCTATCGTGTTTTCAATTTATATAAGCTAATCAAGCTTTCAAGTTTTTTACCAATATCATAGAGGGAAAAAATCACCAAATAAAACTAATAAAAAGTTTACTTATGGGACATCTATACAAAAAAAGTATCTTCTCAATTCCATAAAAAAATAAGGTAATACAAATTTTGCATATCATTCATTTAGGACTTGTTCTTGTATGTCATCCTAGTCCTTTGAAATGTCATCTACCATATCACACCTGCACAAGTTAATTCCATATTATGTTAATATACTAGTAATGAACTATTAATGACCATATTGTCAGCAGTCAAGCTAATATGGAAAAACTCATGTCTAATCTAAGATCACATATTTGAGTTCCAAAGATATGCTTTCAGTTTCTTCAATCAACAGCAACAGCACTTTTAACCCAAGTTAATTGGGGTCGGTGGTAGATGAACCCAATGATATTAAAAAATATTAAATAAATAAATAAAAAATAGAAAAGTCCAAGAATAGAACAAGAGTCCATATTGACATAACTTGAATGTATAACTATTCATACTACAGCAGAAAAAAAAAACTTGATGAGGATCAATACTAATAATTTATTTTCTTTGGTAAAGTTCTTACAAGAGTTTCAATGATGTATTATTTCCAATTTCCTTTGGTATTGTACCATTTAGATTGTTCCACATGAAATCCCTTCAAGCATAAAACAACGAAGATATTAGCATGGCATAAGATGTTACCAATAGTACTTTTGATACATTGTTTTTTTTATTCAGAGAACAATATATAAAATGACTCAACTCCCAGTATCTCAAGTTGAGATAGTTGACCAAGCTGAGGTGCTAGACTTCCAGAGAGATTCGTAGTCATTAAATAGCTACAGTAAAATTCGGATAACACAAAATATCTAGAATTTAGAAATCCCTTGAATATTAACTATGTACCTTATATAAATAAGACTTAATCATATCTAATTAATAAAAAAAGAAAAGTAGAAGGATAAATAAATCATACAAATTTTTCGAAGCTTTTACAAATTCACCTTCTGAAGGATCTGTTGGTCGTGAGGCTGCTATGAGGATGATAAAACAAAACGTAACAGCCAAGGCATATCCATGAATACTCAGAGCCAACATCACGGTATGTCCTAGAAAATATAAACAGCAAGTTTAAAGTGCCTTCGATGCCATAAACTTGTGCAGTTAGACAGTCACAACTTACAATAAATTAAGGAGAAACGTTGAACGTATCCAAGGGAAATGTGGGGTGAGTCACTTTCCAATCTCATCCAGTGCCAATTAACAGAATAAAACCATTTGTGCAAATTTTGCACACATTGATTTATAAATAGTGTTATTTGAATTTAAATTTGATAGGTTATAATATTAGCCTATATGTACAATTAGTAAAAAGGGTTATTAATTCTTGTTTTGTGGATATTTGTATCAGATTTGGTATTGAAGATAACACAAAAATAAGAAATAAGGAAACATGGTTAGCTTATACAAAGTATGGACATACCTTACAATTAAAATTAGTGATCACAAAAGCTCCTATAATGTGTAAAAGAAAGTATCTAATTAGAATGAACCAAATAGACACATTCAATATATAAAGAGAGACATTAGCTAAAAGGAAAAGGGTGAGGTGGTAGTGCAAAGAGAAAACTTCTTATAATATATTATTAGAATCTAAAATGAACATATTAGGCTGTCTCATAAATAATCTTTCTTCTTGAAGACTCGAAACCACATAATTGAGTTTTCCACATATCAAGAAACAAACAATTTCCTTTTTTTTTGGTAAACAAGAAACAAACAATTTCAAATATATTATCTCCTAAGTATCCACATTTAGGCACAAAAAGCATCAAAATATGATAACCATAATTTCATCCTTGCCGTAAATTTGATCGCAACGTTACCACACAAAGAATACATAACTAGTTAACAAGAGACGAGAGTTTATTCCCAAAGGTGAGATATGCATGAGCTTAGACCTGATCAAGAAGGAGAGACAAAAGTCAATGAGCATCAGTTTCAGATAAGCCATTCTCGGAGTAACCCGCAACTTTGGGCACTTGAAGGGATATCCAGGTAATTTGAAATTCACAGGTCCTCTAATGGTGTTTCTCACAAACACTCAAACACACAGAACACACAGATTCTTCATGAATATACCTCTTTCCTTCTATTGTATATGCCAAGCCAATTTACAATGGATTACATGGTGCTATTTATAAACATTAGCAAAAGACTAATAACCAACTTAGGAAAACTAAACATAATAAAGACTACTTCATAGAAACTCTAAACTCATTAATGTCCACTAACAAATTCCTAAGGACACATCCCTTCACCAAAAACTCTTCAATTTTCTATTTTCTTTTAATTAAATAAAGTTTAACCCAACAAAACTCCCCCTTAAACTTTAATATCTCTACCGTCCTTCATTCCCATCTTCTTCTTGCAATTTTCAAACAACAACGTCGGCAGGGGCTTTGTGAAAATATCTCCAACTTGATCTCGGCTTGCAACATGAGTGAGCTCCACCTTTCCTTCTTTGACTTGATCTCGGATGAAATGGAACCTGACATCAATATGCTTACTTCTTTCATGGTTGACCGGGTTCTTTGCTAATTCGATCGCAGATTTATTGTCAACTCGGATTTCAGTTGAACCGACTTGCTCTTGCTCCAACTCGCTCAATAAATTTCTCAGCCAAATTGCATGACAAACACACCAGGAAGCAGCAACGTACTCGGCTTCGCATGTAGATAAAGTCACAATAGGTTCCTTCTTTGACACCCACGTAAATGCCGTGTTTCCCATGAAAAATACATAGCCAGTCGTGCTCTTCCTGTCATCAACATCTCCGCACCAATCACTATCCGAATATCCTGTCAGTTTGTACTTATCCGACTTCGAGTAATGAAGTCCTTGCGAGATTGTTCCATGAACATATCTTAAAATTCTCTTTGCCGCCTTCCAATGAGTATAGCTCGGCTCTTCCATAAATCGGCTTATTATTCCAACACTCAGACACAGATCCGGTCTCGTACATGTCAGGTACCTCAGACTTCCAACTAGACTCCGATAAACACTCGGATCTACCTTTCCACCTCCATCATATCTTGAAAGTTTAACACCGGGTTCCATAGGGGTTGAAACCGGGTTGCAATTACTCATTTTAAACTTCTCTAAAATTCCTTTTGCATAGGCTTCCTGAGAAACGAAAATCCCGGATTTGTCTTGTCTGACCTCCAAACCAAGAAAATATTTCATCAGACCGAGATCCGTCACCTCGAACTCCTTCGTCATTTTATTCTTGAAATCTTGAATCATCTCTTCATCATTACCCAAAAAGATCAGATCATCAACATATAGAGCAACAAGTAGAATTTTACTTCCCTTTTTCTTCACATAGAGTGCATGTTCATACGGACATTGTTCAAGTCCATCTTTCTTGAAGTAATTATCAATTCTTGTGTTCCAGGCTCTTGGGGTCTGCTTCAATCCATACAAAGCTTTCTTCAGTCTCAACACTTTTCTTTCTTGTCCTGCTTTCATGAATCCCGGAGGTTGTTCCAGATACACCTCCTCTTCGAGTACTCCATTTAAGAATGCCGACTTCACATCCATCTGATAGATCGGCCATCCGAACTGGGCTGCTTGAGAAATTAACAGCCTGATAGTCTCCATTCTTGCTACGGGTGCGAACACCTCGTCATAGTCAATGCCTGCCTTCTGCCTATACCCTTTCGCCACCAGTCGGGCTTTATATCTTTCGATCTCCCCCTTAGCATTCATTTTCTTTTTATACACCCATTTCACACCAATGGGCCGACTTCCTTTGGGTAGCTCGGCTAACTCCCACGTCTTGTTCTTTTCTATTGCTTTAATTTCTTCCTCCATGGCTGATTGCCATTTCACATTTCGAATTGCTTCTTCAAAACTCACTTTCTCAGAGTCTGCTAACAAACATACCAGGTGTGCTTCACTGGTGGAATCATACAGATCTTGTAGACTCCTCATCCTTGGTTGTCTCAACTCTTCTTCACCATCAGAAACTTCAAGATTTGCAGGGAAATAGGTCGAAGGTTGTTTGACCTCAATTGATCTATTTCCGGGTTCCACATTGTCCCCAGATGGACTGTTCCAGTCCCAAGCATCTTTTTCATTCACTTTCACATCTCGGCTAACCAGCACCTTTTTACTAACGGGATCCAATAACTTGTATCCCTTCGTCTTCTCATCATAGCCAATAAACACAAACTTCTTACTCTTATCATCTAGTTTTGTCCTCAACTGATCCGGTATGTGTGCATAAGCAACACTCCCAAAGACTCTAAAATGACCCACTGAGGGCTTCAATCCGCTCCATGCTTCTTGCGGAGTCTTGTCATTCAAATTTGAATGTGCACATCTGTTCTGCACGTACACTGCACATTGTACAGCTTCTCCTCAGAACTCTTTTGGCATGTTTTTCGTCTTTAACATAGATCGGACCATATCCAGGATAGTCTGGTTCTTTCTTTCAGCTACTCCATTCTGCTTGGGAGAGTACGGTGCGGTCAGGAACCGCCTTATCCCATGTTCTTCACAGTACTTTTTGAAAGCTGTTGATACGTACTCCCCACCTCGGTCTGAACGGACCGACTTGATGTACCTCCCAGTACCATTTTCTATCATCACTTTAAAGCTCCTAAATGCCTCTAGCACCTCGGATTTTTCTTTCAAAAAATATACCCAAGTCTTTCGACTAAAATCATCAATAAACGTTACAAAATACTTCTTACCACTGAATGACCCGGGAGTAATAGGTCCACACAGGTCGGTATGAATTAATTCCAGAGGCTGCCTAGCTCGGTATCTCGCCATCCTTTGGAATGGGCTCCTCGCATGTTTTCCCAATACGCAGTCCTCACAGAAATTTCCATCAGAGTTAATCTTTGGCAGTCCCACCACCATGTTCTTCTTCATCATCTCGGTCAGACCACCATAATGAAGGTGTCCAAACCGTCGATGCCACAGCGACATTTTATCCTCCACCTCGGCTTGCAGACAACCGACCTCCATGCTCCTCAGACTCAACTTGTACATTCTACTTTTCTCCATCTGAACTCGGGCTATCAGACGCCCTTGTTTATCTTTCAGCAGCAGAACTCGGTCTGTCATTAGAACCGAGTAGCCTTTCTCCATCAATTGTCCAATGCTCAGAATATTGCTTTTGAGCTCAGGCACGTAATACACGTCCCGAATTGTACCAATTCGTCCATCCTTTGCAAGAAACAGATCGTACCTCGGCCTTTTACATCAATTTTGGACGCGTCTCCAAAAGAGACATGTCCAGCTTCCACCGTTCTCAACTCCTTGAACAAATGTTTGTAACCACACATGTGATTACTGGCACCAGTATCCAGGTACCACTCTGACTCAACCTTCGAGCTAGTTTCACCATGTGCTAACATCAGAATTCCATCTTTTATTTCTCCTTCTGCAGTGAGGTTTGAAGCCTCGTCAACTCTTCTTTCATCTCGGCAATCCTTAGCGAAATGCCCAACTCGGCCACAGTTATAACACTTGTCCGAGTTGCAATCTCTTGAATAATGTCCATACTTCCCACATTTGTAACATTCCACGTTTGATTGGTTTGTCCATCGGCCTCTTCCGCCTCGACCACGTCCTCTACCTCTCCAATTTTGTTGATTCGTCTCAGCTCTTTCTTCATGTTTCACTTCCTGACCTCGACCACGACCTCCTCGGCCATTTCCACGTCCACCTCGTCCACGACCTCTACCTCGTACATTCTGAGAGTAGAGTGCCTTTTCATCCTTGATATTTGCTTTTGACTGAAGTGCTTGCTCCAGTGTCTCTTCCTTCTTCTTTTTCTTGCGCTGTTCATGCGCCTCAAGAGAACCTGCTAGCTCTTCAACAGAGAGCGTAGCCAAGTCCTTAGACTCCTCAATTGCACATACCACGTTCTCGAAGTCGTCTGTCAACGACCTCAGAATTTTTTCAACGACTCTGGAGTCGGTCAACACCTCTCCATTTCGTTTCAACTGGTTCACCACGGTTTGAACCCGGGTGATGAAATCCGACACTCCTTCGGTTTCCTTCATCTTCATCCCCTCCAACTCTCCTCTTAGAGTTTGAAGTCGGACCTGCTTTACACAGTCTGCGCCTTTGTAAGTCGTCTCCAATATATCCCAAGCTTCCTTTGTCGTCGTCGCATCTCCAATCTTTTCAAGACCACCGCTTTCTTCAACGACTTGAAACATCATAAATAGTGCCGCTGCATCCTTTGATCTCAACACACTCAATTGCTTGAGTTGATTTGCTGAATATCCTTCCGTTGTATCAGGTTCTACGAACCCATTTTGCACCAACCCCCAACTGTCATAAGCTCGTAGAAGGGCCTTCATTTGGATACTCCAATTTTCATAGTTCACCTTTGTCAGGCGGGGCACTGGCAGACTATT